>JAHIAM010007155.1:0-64071 GCA_021605205.1 Aegilops longissima
AGACACCGCAGACTGGCCACGTTCTTCCCTGATTCAGGGGTGGCAGGCTGCACTATAGCCACACCCCATCTCGTCATCATAATGTGGGTGCTAACTTTGAGGGCACGGGGGGCCATCTGCTAGGAGCCGACCTCTCTAGAGGCCGCCTGCTAGGAGTTGGCCCTCTTCGAGGCCGCTTCTCAGAGCCCGCCAGCCTTTGGCAGCCGGCCGATTGGATCAGCCGTCCCCAAGAAGGCGACACTTCGCCCTTGATGCTTGAGGGGCGATGCTAGGCCCGATGTCTTGAAATACCAGGGGAGACCGAAGAGGCTACCCATGGTTATTTACTCCGACATTAATAGTACAAGTGTGCAGCCTTGGTTCATCATTCTTTATGTGGCGCTCATGTAATTCTTTTTTTGATGTAATTCTTGAACATATGTACCCGTGAATCGAATAATGCATTGGTTGTTGAACCTGATTGATATTAATAAACTTATAGCCTATTTTCAAATTCAAATTTGATACAGTTTTAAATAGCAGCAACTAAATTAGGGTGAAAATACGCTCTGCAGGTCATTACGGCGAACACGTCCTATAAAGCACAACGTGTGTGATATACATCATAATCCACATGGTTCACAGAGAGGAAACGTGTGCAACCATGCACACGGTTGCCATTTGCAAAGCGTGAATGATGTTAGACAATATCACAAATGGTGCAAGCAAACTAAATGTTTATGATAGTCGCCTTATCGTACAAGCTTTACAATCATGAACTGTTTCTGATGTCGTACGCATCGTAAACATTGCACATTGAATAGCGTGTGTGATAGTTATCCTGTACAACACTGGTATGATAGTCCGAAGTTTCATAATCCCATTCGATACTCATACGATTATTAACTGATCTTCTTAACTATATATCGTATATGATTCGGGAGAAGTGAATGTGTGTGAGAGTCTCCTTATCATACAAGCTTTACAATCATGAACTATTTGTGATGGGGTGCGCATCGTAAACGTTGCACCACAGAATATCGTGTGTAATGGTAATGGCAGCACACACATGTAGCAAGGATGGAGCGTTTGTGATATTCGATATATTATGAACAACTGTGTGACAAATCGCGTTTGGGATAGAGGTGGGCATCGCATAAGCTTTGTTCTAGAAAACATATAAATTCCTACTCCCTATCCCCGATGGTTTTCGGGTCGTGTGGGAAGGACCCCCCTATCGCATACATAGGCAAGGCGACGGTTTAAAACTCCTGTGCGGAAAGGGGTTAAACACCATTTTTATAGCAGCTCGTTGTACCAATGATGGTCGCGTATGCTACAAGCAAGCACAAGGAGATTAGTTCCTAAGCTATTCTTGGACCCTAGCAGCTCCCCCGGAGGCCCTGTCGGCGATTGGGGCCACGACCTTCTTGGCAGCACTAGTGTCCGTCCCTTCAGGAAGGCTTGTGAAGGCCTTGGAGAAGTTGATGCTGGGGTTGCGGTGCACAATCTTGACAAGAACCTTGAAGAGTATATCATGAACAAGAACGCGAGACTCATTGGAAAACTTGGCGGCTCACTCCTTGTGATGTGCATCCATTGCAGCAATGATGCCCTCAAGGAAAAGGGTCAGCGTGGCACTTGTGGCTTGCTTCGGATTGGCGTTGAAGCTCCAACTTCACATGTTCAGGACCGCCAACTGCACACTGAGACACTCTGCAATGTCAACAAGCTGGTTGTCTAAAGGCAGACTGATTTTCAGCTCTAATAATTTCTCCACAGCATCTGCTAGCAAGACCTTCTCACTCTCCAGGTCTGTCGTCAAGATCTTCTCTCTGGCCTTGGTGGCATCAAGTGACTCTTCCAAGCCAGAGAGCTTCATTTGTAGATCAGCTTTGACGTTAGCAAGAACTTGGAGCTCTTTGTTCTTGGATGATAGTGAGGTTTGGAGTTCGGGTAATGTGTGAGCTACCTTCTACGCTGACTTTTTGAGAGCAGATATGTCCTTATTGTTGGAGGCAAGCTCTTCTCCAACTTTCTTCACCTAAGCTTCCAAGCTCTCCTTGGCAGCCTCGGTGGCATTGACAACATCGTTGGCTTGCTTGAGCTTGCCGACGCGATCCAATGCTTGATCTTGGATGGTT
This sequence comes from Aegilops longissima, assembly GCA_021605205.1. Classification (NCBI taxonomy): domain Eukaryota; kingdom Viridiplantae; phylum Streptophyta; class Magnoliopsida; order Poales; family Poaceae; genus Aegilops; species Aegilops longissima. Next base: position 2,124 of record JAHIAM010007155.1, read on the forward strand.
TCTTTGTGGGTCTGCTCCAGCTCCTAGGTCCGCTTGGCGGCAAGAACTTGGATCTCTTCATCCTTAGCATGGACAGTGGCGGCCAGTGTGTTTTCCCTAGAGGCAAGATCCTCTTCTTGGGCGTCAAGCTAAATTTTGAGCTGACTCAGTTTGCTATCAAGAGCTGCGGTTTTCTTGTCGGCTTCTTCCTACGCCATCTCGGCCGCAACCCTCTCCAAAATGAAAGCTTCTCTAGCAGCGGCATGCTCAGCTTCATGGTCCGTAATTTTTTGGACCCTCTCCTCATATCACATGTGGGCTTCTTCAATCTCCTCCTTTAGCCTTCCTTCGCCCATCCCCATGACAAGTTGCCACGCTTGGAGTTTTTCCCAGTGCCTGCTATAGCGCTCTTGTACATCCTTGAAGCCATCAGCCCTGACCTTTAGGAAGGCAAGATCGGCAACATTGCCGTTGGAGGCACGCACATCTTCAGTGCTTTGAGACATGGGAATGAAAACTTCATCATGCACGCTCTCAAGGGCATGATCTCCGGCTCCAGATGAGCCGAGGGCTTCAACTTCCTGCTGCTGGCTCAAGAGCATCAAGAAATTTCTTGTTGGAAGAGTGTCAGATGAACAAGGATCGTTGTCAGTAGCTGGTTCAACATCATTAGCTGCTCTCACCTCTACATCTGCCATAGTTGGAATAGAGGTGTTGCCTGTAGCCTTGGCGGCTGAGAGAGTCCTGGACTAAGGGGTCCTCGGGCATCCGACCTGTTAGCCAGGGGCCGGACTGATGGGCTGTGAAGATACGAAGACCGAAGACTCCACCCGTGTCTGGATGGGACTCTCCTTGGCGTGGAAGGCAAGCTTGGCGATCAAATATGAAGATTTCCTTTCTCTGTAGCCGACCTTATGTAACCCTAGATCCCTCCGGTGTCTATATAAACCGGATGGCTTAGTCCGGATCGGGGAAGACTCATTACCATAGTCATACAAGCTAGACTTCTTGGGTTTAGCCATTACGATCTCGTGGTAGATCAACTCTTGTAATACTCATATTCATCAAGATCAATCAAGCAGGAAGTAGGGTATTAACTCCATAGAGAGGGCCCAAACCTGGGTAAACATCGTGTCCCCCGTCTCCTGTTACCGTCGATCCTAGACGCACGGTTCGGGACCCTCTACCCGAGATCCGCCGGTTTTGACACCGACAGCGGCTTCTTAAAAAACTTTCCTGGCCTCCTCTACGACAGATTTTGTGGCCTCCTTCGTGGAAATCTTCGTGGCCTCGCGGCAGCAATCTTGGTGGCCTTAGTGGCAGCATCCTTCATGATTCCCTCCATGTTAACATTGGTCTCCTCCTCTTTGGGAGGAGTTGAGTCTACAAAGGAAGGAAAAGAACACCTAGAGAGAAATTCAAGTTCAAGACATCGAGCAATAACTGACTAGGACTGGAATGCGCTCAAGATGGAAATTACTTACTAGCATGAGCATGTTGAGGGTACATTGTTTCCCTTCCAGCAACACTGGTTGCCATTGCTCGATCTCCGACAGCATAAGTTGCCAGCGTGGCCTCGATGCATACAGGCTCTTCTCAGTTTTCCTCAAGAAGGGGACTGGTTTTGGCAAGAGAGCTGCTTGTCGGAGGTGTGGAAGTTGAAGGCACCACCAAAGGATCTGTTTCCTGGCGCTCTTCTTCATGGTGTTCGCCCTCTGCTTCCTTGTCAGCTTCAATGATTGGGGCATCCACGGTGCTGCTTGATAGTTGGGGCCTGACCATTTCAACATCTAGAGATGCTAGGCCCAAGTCAGCATCTGTTGCCGGTTTATTTGCATCATGTAGCGACCCGACCCAATACGGTCAAGTCTCTGTGCTTTTTGTGCCATCCCTTGATTAGTATGCTCGCACACACAATACTTCAATGCAAAACCATAACATCACATGTAAAATAAATACCTTAGATCCATGGTATATCTTATTTATCACAACGGGATAGATCTATAAGGGTGTGGAGTCCCATCAGCGCCAGTGGCAAGTTGAGTGTAGACCATAACCCTACATCATAACTCTTACTCATCGGCAGAAATATCTGCAACATGAGACGTTGCAGCCGTGTAGGTCAGTACATTGAATGTACCGACAAGATCACAATAGAAAGAAGATGAAAAGTCTATACTATATGCAATATGGTTGTGTGGCTCTATGTCTAAGTTTTTGCATAGAAGCTGGTTTGCTTTATTTTCCCTACATCAAAGGATAGTCAAGGAACCTTTACTACAAAGTCCTAATATGACATAGTTCCGCCAACCGATGTCTCATAGCCCAATATCATCAGTTGCCCACACAATTAATTATCACTTGGGTGCTAAGAGTTCAAGATAGATCCAATTCCAGATGCTCAAGTTGTCCATAACCGGGGACACGACTAATCGATTAGGTTTTAACTCTGCAGAGTTTCATGCACTTTACCCACAAGATTTGATCCCTCTTTTTGTGTTCTCGCACTTCATGGTGTTTGAGAACAAGATGACTGAAACATGGTCTTTCAAAGAGTTTCACGGACCACTGACAGTGCCCATCCAATCCTGCCATTCATCTACATCTACTAGCATTATCCAGCAAGAGTCACAACTAAGATCAACCAAGCCAAAGCCATATTGACTTGTGGCTGCACAGGTAAGCTTCCGGGCATGAAGTATTCATCCATCTCTTTGAGTCTGGGTGAAATTTATGCATGGGTACTGGCCTACTTCAGCTCACATTAGGCAATTCTCCTAGTTACTCCAGGTACCTCCGACCATTCCACCCATTAGTGTGTATTGAAATCTTGTCTCGAGTCTCAAAGTCTTGAGGTCTTGCATGCCATCATGAAGTTCTCGTCATTGACATAGAGTCCTCCTTCTCACACCACTCCCGAACACTCAAACTAGTCCCCGTCTACTATAGCATATCATTAAAATAAATAACGTTCCTGGGGCTTTAGTAATAGGGGTGTGGGTTCCTTCCTCATGCTTCTACTCAACTACAAGATAATTAAAACGTAGGTATGAAAATATGGTCAAAGTGAACTTGCCTGGTATATTTGATGATTTTTTACTCTGGTTCGTCTCTCCTTCAACTTACGATATATCTAATGATGAAATGAAATAATTCAACACACCAAGAAAATTCAAATGAAGATCCAAATAAAAGATACAAATTATTTAGCGGATAACTTTATTAAGGAAGTTGTTTGGTTACAGGTTGACATAAGATCACGAATGGGAATATGACATAGGTTTTATTTGAGGGTTGGGTCAAATTGGTACAAATTGAAGATCAAGGGCCGTTGAAGGGTTGTGCGGATAGGTTCTATGATAAAGTATATAATGGTTTAATGGGAATATTTGACTTGGGTCCAATGAAAATGGTAGATGGAGTTTGTGGCACTACAAAGAAAATACACTTCCTCTTAACAGTTTGGACTGAAACTATAGTTTCAGTCAGTTTTCCTATTGGACTGCTTTTGGATTGCTTGAAATAAACTAATTCCCTAAACTAATTCAGTTTGGTCAGGGGTTTACCTATTTTTGGATTGGATTGGTTTAGTCTGGACAGAGATTGACTAGTCTCAAATGGTTTTGATCCATGGATGGAAACCAAATCACCAGACCACTCGTGCAGCTTGTTGTCGTAGAAGAGCACATCCACAAGGTTATCACTGAACCCATCCACGAAGGAGTTGCAGCCTAGTGTAAGCATCTGGCCAATCCGGCCACCCGCTGGAGACCCATGACCTCACCATGCAGCCGCTTCTACACGCTGCCGCCGGCGCCGTACTGCCACCGAAGTATGGAGAGACGCGTGGAGATGGAGCACGATCTTGTCTTGCCTCTGCCACTTCTTCTCTGCTGCGGAGGCTCCGCCTCATGGACAACTAGCTCGCCTCGGCTACTTTCGCTTGTTTTGCTGCTGCTGCCACGGTGGCCGGGACGGGGACGACCGCCAGTTTGCACACGGTCTGTGTCCCACGTCCATAGTTTGAAACTTTAGGCTCAAACCAATTCCAGGGAATGGATTGGATTGGTTTGGCTTGAAAACACAAACAATTTGGTTTGGTTTGGATTATAGCATTTATAGTTTGGTTCGGTTTGGTTTGATTAGTGGACTTGTACATGTATAGGTTGGATTGGGTTTGGTTTGGATTACAAACTATTCCCAGGCTTACATACGTGTTTGTCACAGTAGGTCACGTTTTCTGTCATGCATGTACATCCATGAAAAATTTATGAGAGAATCAAGATAGTCATACATGTGCTATCGCAGAAGTGTTCCATGACATTACCAAAATTATCATCACGGAAGTGTCCACTTCCATGACGATAAATCGTATGTTATGTATGCTTTTCGTCAAGGGTGACCGACACGCGGCATCCACCGTAACGGAATGCCGTTAAGCTATCGGGTCTGGTTTTGGATCCGATAACCTGCTAACAGCCCGCACCAATGGGGATTTTCCACGTAAAATTCGATTGGTCGACGAAACACGTGTCAACCGGCGTTGGGACAGGTGTCACTCATCCAATGGGCGAGATGCACCTATGATATGTTGACACGTGGACCGGCCCAAAAGTGGCCCATAAAGTTTAAATGGGCCAGCCCAACTAAAGGCCCACAAAATTTTGTGGTCCATAATGGGCCGGCCCAGCAAAAGGCCCATGAGATTTTGCATATCATAATAGGCTGGCCCAGCGAAAGGCCCACGAGATTTTGCGGGCCATAATGGGCCGGCCCAGCTAAAGGCCCGCGAGATTTTGTGGACCATAATGGGCCGGCCCAGCTAAAGGCCCACAAGATTTTGCGGACCATAATGGGCTGGCCCAGCTAAAGGCCCACGAGATTTTGCCTACCATAATGGGCCGGCCCAACAGAAGGCCCAAAAGATTTTGATGACACAAGTAGGCCGGCCCATTAACAGGCTGCCATGTTTTTGGCCAAATGCCGACCCATATTTGATCCGGTCCATTAACAGGCTGCCACGTTCCGGGCCTAATAAAGGCCCATATGTGATCCGGCCCGTTAAAAGCCTACCACGTTGTGGGCCAAATTACGGCCAGATCAGGTCTGCCCTTTGAGAGGCTTTGGGCTAAATTATGGCCCATATCAGATTCGGCCCATCAACTGGACGCTATCTTATTGGGCCCACTTGATAAAGGCCCAATTAGTAATTTAGCCTGATATTAGTTTCGGCCTATTAAAGGCTCGTTTAACATTTCGCCCTATATATATTTCGGCCTGTTAAAAGCCCGTCATATAGTTGCGCCTAACTACGGCCCGGTTTGCATCGGGCATGCTCAAAGACGATAATCTGATTGGGCCAAACAAGGACCGAGACAATTTTGGCCTGTTATAAGCCCATGATTTGATTGGCACAATCATGGGTTGGGGTCTATTTCGTCCTGTTGCCGGCCCGTGAGCTGTTCGGCACGTTTCAGGCCCAACTTACTTTTCAGCCTCCTAAAAGCCCATTGAGTTTTCTTGGGAAAGTAGGGCCGACGGTTTACTCGGCCTATTAAAGGCCCGAATCTACTAGTGGGCCAGTTTACATTTAGGCCTGTTAACGGACCAAGATGACGGGGCCCATGATGCGGATCATACATGGTGATTTGCATGATGGCCCGATTATGTACCGTAATTTTACGGTTTGGCCGGTTTACTGCAAAGACAGGATATGCATACAGTAAAATAACTGCAGCATCATGAATAAGAAAAAAACCTAGACTATACAATAGAGAAATTACGGCATATTACAGACAGCAGATTACATACACTGGGCATCAAAGATCGCCACCAGTGCAATTAAACACGCCGACAAAATAATATACAAAACCGACAACACTTCAATAGAGTTCAAGAAAGGTTAGCCCTGCTCGGGAGCTATAGCGCAAGTAGCTGAGCAAGCTGGTGAGACTGCACTTGTTTGACACTTATATCCTCCTCACTCTGAAAGATAAACAAGCAGACAAATGACAGGTTTTGCACATTGAAGTATCAGTGCTAACAATTCATCACATTTCTTACTGACGAATAAAGTGACACAATTTAAAATAGCATTAACACAATATGGTATTGTTCAGGTCAAGACATGGCAGGAAATGACATAGTGAAGGAGTTGGCAGCTTCACGGCACCACTGGATTACAGATCAAGAACTCATAAGTATCAATGGTTAGTGTGCTGTCAATTTATCCCATTTCAGATTGGCAAAATAAGATCACTTGCTCTGTATAGTTTAATTTACATGGTATGAAGAAGGAACTTGGTTGTACAACTGAAAACTTAAATTGAGAAGGACAAACTTTTTTTTATGAACTACTCCCTCCGTCCCATAATATAAGAATGTTTTTTACACTACACTAATGTCAAAAACGTTCTTATATTATGGGGCGGAGGGAGTACATAATAAACTTTAAACATGCAATTTGATGCAAACACCAAAAATAAACAGTTGTTGCAGTCATGCCTAACCAAATATACACAACAAAGTTTGAAGGCTTGAGAAGGACAAACTTACATTATTGGTGAAGGCAGGCTCTATAAAGACCTTGTCCATGCTGAGGGGGGGGGCAATTCAAGAAGCTTACCACAGAATCTTCTTCATAAGCATTGCCTTTATTCAACATTTTGTTAAGAGCAAATATAGATGTGACAATATAAGAAAAAATGGAGAATATTTAAGATAAGATGAAGAGTGATGCTACATAACCAAGTAGCTATAAATGTAAGTACATCGATATAGGAAAAAGGTATAGCCAAGAGCAGTGCAGAGCTAAACTTCTTCAGTACCATCAGTGTTACCAACCTTATGGTAAGAGTAAGTATAGATCTTATGTGTAGAAAATGGAGGGAAAAGGAAAATAAGCTGCAGAGAGATGGTACATGAACAACTACCTGCCAATATAAGTACACTGATAAAGGACAACAGGTACTTACAAGAACAATGCAGAGCAAAAAATTCATTGGCATTGGATATATTCTACACTAATGTAACCATTCATACAGATCGATAATTTGGAGCTTAACAATTTATAAGCAAGCTATCATGCATCCGTTGTCACATAATAAACCTGTATGTATGCAAGTACAGTGATACAGGACAACAGGTACTAACAAGAGAAAAGCAGCGGGCAGCATATTTGCGATATCCTGTCATTCTTTTCAAACCGGAATTCTTTTTCGAGAAGATTTCTTGCAAAAAAGATCCGTAAGGCACATGCAGAAAAGTAGAAGTTCAAATTTTCATGCGATATCATAGACAGTACCTCATCCTCGAAATGAGACTAGTGCATAACAAGGTTTTTCCATTCAATGTCTTCTAAATTTAGCACAGGAGACTTCACCAGAAATTTGTTTATAGACTTGCCATCAAAGTGTGATTTCCTCAGGTAACACCAATACTGCTGCAATGCTTCCTTGAAAAGCGCAAGCAAGCTTTGCTAGTCATGACTATCCAGATTGACCCTCGCCTACTTACAACAATGTAATGTAAACCATTGATGTGTTCAATCAGCAGAAAACAGGAAAATAATCACCATGAATAATAGCACATACACGTAAGTGGGACAGGAGGATGTGAAAATGGTGTTTGTCTTCACTATAATCTTCCCATGATGGGAATATATGCATGTAGTCCCTAACAACATTGAAAGCATTGTCTTTTAAACTGGGAATAACTGGAATGGGGTTCCAATCTGCAGGAATTGGCCGTCTCTGCAGTTGGGATAGGTCTTCGGCCGGTGGACTTGCTGTACTTTTTGCTGGAGTGGGATTTTTCTGTGGTACGGCTGGTATTATGGCAACTGAAATCGGCATACCTTTTGCTGGAGTGTAGGTCCTGTGGAAAGCGGTTAGTGGCGCTGCTGAAGTATGGGTACAATCATTCTGGAGTCGGTCCTACGCTTTGTGTCACCGGTTGTACATCCAATATAAGTGGGGTGCAGTCTGATTTCTCCGGCACAACCATGTTTTTCAAGGAATTAGCTGGTGCTCCTTCAGGTTCGGCAATCACCCTCTTCCTTTTTGATGTCTGATGCACAAGAACAACATTTGGGTGGAAAAACATGGTATGGTGACAGATGGAATATGTATTGATAATGGATGGGCATGGCATCTCGACATATATGATGAGTAAACTAAACAGATGGCGGTGCAAAAAAGTAGAAGAAATGCAAGACAACGTATGCAAGATACGCGCAATCAATAAAACCTTGCCAAATTAGAACAGGCACCATAATGGGTGAACAGGACATGCCATCTGGCTTTGACTCCTCGAGGTTAGAATAGTCATTAGGATCATATTCTGAACAAGAATCAACTGGTGGGGAGCGTATGAGTTTCATTGCATCCAGAATGGCACTCAATGCCTTGGTGCCAATTTTGTAAGTCATTGTGGTGTTTAGCTTCAAGAGTGGACTACTGCTAGTGCGACACAAACTAGCAACACAGATCATAGTGTAGATATAACGGGAAAATCGTAAGTGTTGGATGTGGGGTTCCGACAAACCCTTAAGGTTCGAACACTGGGGTGCGCGAAGTCTTTCCCTCCTACCGATCTACGCTCTAGCTCGCTAAGATCTCGCGGACGAACTCAAAAAACTCGCAACACAGAAAAACACGAGGTTTATACTGGTTCAGGCCACCGTTGTGGTGTAATACCCTACTCAAGTGTGGTGGTGGTGGATTGCCTCTTGGGCTGATGATGAATAGTACAAGGGAAGAACAACCTCCTGAGGTTGAGGTGTTCTTGTGCGTATGAACTTGTGGCGTGAGGATTCGATCAGCTCAGGCCTGCTTGAGTTTTCTCTAGTGTGGTGGCTAGCTCTACTTATATAGGCCCTGGTCCTCTTCCCAAATATCGAGCGGGAAGGGAGCCAACAACGGCGGGCAAATTTGAAGGGGGGCAGCTAGTACAAGCTATCCTGACAAAAGTGGTCTTCGCCTGCGAAAAGCTCTAGGGTAACGCTGTCTTGGGCTCCACGATAACCTCCGCCTTGCCGTCCTCCTGGTCTTGGTCTCGTTGCACCAATATGGCAACCTTTGCCTGATGCCTCGGTACTCTTCGCTTGCGCTGGCCTCCTTAGCACCAAAGAGGAAATAGTGACGTTGCGCGCACTAGCGCCCGCCTGGTACCGTTCGTCATGGCTCACGTCACGAGAGCCTCGTGAGGTTTGCCTCGCCTTATATCTCCGCTCCTCGTGAGCCTGCCTGGCTAGGCCACTCCAGAGGAGGTCTTGCATCGTCCGCCTCGCGAGGCTTGGACCCTCGCGAGTGTCTTGGGTGCATTGTTGACGAACATGGGTCGTACGGCCTGCCGCTTGGCCACGTTGTGGGCTGCTGGCAGGCAAGTCTGGGGACCCCCGTTCCCAAAACGCCGACGGTAGCCCCCGGGCCCAAGGTGCGCTCGGGCTTGGCTTCACGGCGAAGCCAAGGGTCAAGTTCGGAGCACCGCAGGCCCCAAAAGCCTGCGGCCTCGGTCGATGTGTGGCGGTTGATTGGACGTGGGCGTCTCTGCTTCCCCACGCTGCCTCCGAATCCGCCTGGCTATGCGGCTCCCGCGGCCTACACAGTTATTCCCCCGCCTCCTGCGCCTTGCTCCTCCAATTTCTCTACTTCCTCAAGGCCCTGCTCTGCCCTTCCAATCTGACTTGCGCTCTGCCTCCCCATCACCATGGCGCCGAAGCAAGCCAAGAAGGGGAAGAAACCTCTATCTCTGCCAACTGCGCCTCCGTCCTTCGCGCCTGCGCTCGGCCGGTCTCGGGTGCTCAATGATGAGGCCATGGACAAGGTGCGTGCGATGCTTGCTTCTAGCTTCAACGAGTGGGGGAAGACGGTGGCTTGGTCTGCGTCCCGTAACTGCACGGCTCGGGCAGTCACTGAGGTCTCGATCTTCATCGACACCCTCTGGGCTGGTATGATTCCTCCCTTCTCCGCCTTCTTTAATACTGTGCTTCAGCATTATCAGATCCACATGCTGCACCTCGACCCTCAATCTGTGACTCTTCTGGATGTCTTCGCCTTCGTGTGTGAAGCCATGGTTGGCATTGCCCCTTCTGTGGCTCTCCTCCGCCATTTCTTCTCATTGCACCTGACCTTCCCTCAACAAAGCTCGGGATGCGTGAGCTTCCATGCCGTGGCTGCGACAATGGGCGAGGGGATCGACTTCGAGCTTCCCCCATCCACGAATGAATTCCGGACACGATGGGTGTTCGTCGATGCCGGTGTGCTCAGTCCTCTGCTCCAGGCTCCGTTGGGGCCCGCTGTTCCTAATTCCGGCTGGAGCCATCAGCGGCTCTCGAGCCCCGGTCTTGCCCACTTCTGGCTCAGGTTGAGGTTGCTGAAAGACTGCGGCGTAACTACGCCGATGGTGGTGAAAGAATTCGTCAAACTCCGGGTTGCTCCGCTTCAGCACTATTCTCGCCCAATGTGGACCTTGCTCAGCAGCCAGGACCACATGAGGTTTCAGGAGTCTGGGCTCCTCCTCGGGACACGGCAAACAGTGCTCAAGGTCCTGACGGGTGTCCCCTTGCCGGCTGAACTGCCTGGGAAGAAATGTTTGTTGTACCACTGCAAGAACAAGGATGAGTTTGTAGAGAGCATGCCTCTCTTCGATGAGTGGGGGCCGCGGCCGATCGGCCTGGAGGGGCCTCGTGAGAACCCCGTCGTCGTGGTTCCCTTCCTTGCCGCCGGTGCCGAGCCCGCCCCGAGTGACGCTGCAGGTGGGCGAGCTCCAGCGGAGGCTGGTAGCCCAAGTACTGAGGAGCCCGTGCCGAGTGGTGATCCTGGGGCATCATCCTCAGGAGCTTGCCATCCCTCTCCTGAGGCTTCGGTCCCTGAGGAGGCGCAGCACGCGACTCCCAAGGCCATGGCTCCAGGTGCCTCGGGAAGTCGTTGTGAAACGGTGCCCGACTGTTCGCCGCAACCGGACACCCCTGAAGATATCCTTCCGGGCTCTTCTTCGCCCCCGCCGCGCTCTGGTCGCCACGTCCAGCGCTTCGATCGCCTTTGTGTGGACTTTGAAGAGCTCTGCAAGAGGAAGGGATCCCCTAGCAGCAGCGGCATCTTTGGACCGCTGAAACGGAGGAAGTATATCGCTGTTGACGTGTAAGTATTGTACCACCGTGGCTCCTTGTGTACTGATTTTTTCTTCTCCTGACGTCAGTTCTTCAGGGCTCCTTCCATCGAGGCGGCCATGCCTCCTGATAAGCGGCCTCCTTCTTCCTTAACCCTTCCGCCGGCCACGAGCGCTCCGAGTCCGCTGGTTGCCCCTGGAGCAGGGCTAGTCGAAGGGGCGCTCGTGCCTTCCTGGCGCGTTGAACCTGCAGCCTCGTTGCCCCTCCCCTTTGGTCTGGCATGGAGCCTGGCAGGCGTGCCCAAGACTCCTCTGCTGGTCTTTGACGGTGTTACCTCTTGAGCACTGTGTTGGATTTCCCCGAAGAGGAGAGGATGATGCAGCAAAGTAGCGTAAGTATTTCCCTCAGTTTTTGAGAACCAAGGTATCAATCCTGTAGGAGGCCACGCACAAGTCCCTCGTACCTGCACAAAACGATGGCTACTCGCAGCCAACACGATTAGGGGTTGTCAATCCCTTCACGGCCACTTACAAGAGTGAGATCTGATAGACATAATAAATAATATTTTTTTGGTATTTTTGGTATAGAGATGCAAAGTGAAAAGTAAAAGGCAAAGTAAAAACAAAGCAAGTATTAAAGTGATGGAGATTGATATGATGAGAATAGACCGGGCCATAGGTTTCACTAGTGGCTTCTCTCAAGAGCATAAGTATTCTACTACGGTGAACAAATTACTGTTGAGGAATTGATGAATTGAGCATAGTTATGAGTATATCTAGGTATGGTCATGTATATAGGCATCACGTCCGAGACAAGTAGACCGAAATGATTCTGCATCTACTACTATTACTCCACTCATCGACCGCTATCCAAAGATGCATCTAGAGTATTAAGTTAAAACAGAGTAACGCCTTAAGCAAGATGACATGATGTAGAGGAATAAACTCATGCAATATGATAAATACCCCATCTTGTTATCCTAGATGGCAACAATACAATATGTGCCTTGCAACCCTTTCTGTCACTGGGTAAGGACACCGCAAGATTGAACCCAAAGCTAAGCACTTCAACCATTGCAAGAACTACCAATCTAGTTGGCCAAACCAAACGGATAATTCGAAGAGACTTGCAAAGATACCCAATCATACATTAAAAAATTCAGAGAAGAATCAAATATTATTCATAGATAATCTGGATCATAAACTCACAATTCATCGGTCTCAACAAACACACCGCAAAAAGAAGATTACATCGAATAGATCTCCACGAGAGAGGGGGAGAACATTGTATTGACATCCAAAAAGAGAGAAGAAGCCATCTAGCTACTAGCTATGGACCCGAAGGTCTGAAGTAAACTACTCACACTTCATCGGAGGGGCTATGGTGATGATGTAGAAGCCCTCCGTGGTGGATGCCCCCTCCGGCGGAGCTCCGGAACAGGCCCCAAGATGGGATCTCGTGGATACAGGAAGTTACGACGGTGGAATTAGGTTTTTGGCTCCTGTTCTGATCGTTTGGGAGTACGTAGGTATATATAGGAGGAAGGAGTACGTCGGTGGAGCAACAGGGGGCCCACGAGGCAGGGGGGCACGCCCCCCACCCTCGTGACCGCCTCTTTCGTTCCTTAGAGTAGGGTCCAAGTCCCCTGGATCATGTTCAATGAGAAAATCACGTTCCCGAAGGTTTCATTCCGTTTGGACTCCATTTGATATTCCATTTCTTCGAAACACTGAAATAGGTAAAAAAACAGCAATTCTGGGCTGGGCCTCCGGTTAATAGGTCAGTCCCAAAAATAATATAAAAGTGGAAAATAAAGCCCAATATAGTCCAAAACATTAGATAAAGTAGCATGGAGCAATCAAAAATTATAGATACGTTGGAGACGTATCAGGCATCCCCAAGCTTAATTCCTTCTCGTCCTCAAGTAGGTAAATGATAAAAAGAGAATTTTTGATGCCGAGTGATACTTTGGCATACTTTCAATGTAAATCTTCTTAATTGTGGTATGAATATTCAGATCCGAAAGATTCAAGTCAAAAGTTCATATTGATAATAGAAATAGTAATACTTCAAGCATACTAATCAAAGTATTCATGTCTTCTCAAAATAGCATGGCAAAATAAAGTTCATCCCTACAAATCATATAGTTAGTGTCATGGGTTTGTCACGGCAGATGTCCTCGCGAAAGGACTTAGTCATGGAGCCATCGCTACGGGTTAACTTGAAGGGGTTAAAGCAGACACAAGGACACGAGAATTTATACTAGTTCGGCCCCTTCGATGAAGGTAAAAGCCTACGTCTAGTTGTGATAGAATTGATGGGGTTTCGATGACTAGGGAGCAAACAAGCTTCGCCTGGGCCTCGAGTTGTTGTTGTCTGTCCCAAACCGCCGCCGGGTCGTCCCCTTATATACACGGGTGATGCCCGTCGGTTTACAGAGTCCCGACGCCGGTTCATAGACGTATCCGGCTCGGTCTCTACTATTCCTAACTTACAACACAAGATACATACCGACGCCGGTTTATGCCATCGGGCGTGAACTGCTATGGGCCATAAGCCCTCTGCTACCTACTTGGGCTTTAACATGTTCAACTATCGGTGAAGTTAACCCGCCTGTTTCGCCGGTTTACCCCTAGTGGTAATATCCCCAACATTAGGCCCAGCATTGATTTGAACAGGTTCATGTCAATCCTTAGTAAAAACTTCATCTTCGCATCTTTGTATTATCCGCAAACCGCCGTGATGTCATCTTCTCGATCGTTAGAACCGCATGATGTCACTGTCATAAAGTTATCCATGTATCTTTTGTTAATAGATCTGCGAGAATCGAGGCGGCAGCTCCGCTTCCAAGCCCATGGCTCCTCGATTTTCGTGCCTGACACATGTCCCTTGCCTTATAAATAGGCCCGAGGGCTCATTTGTTTTTCCCCTTCGTTCCCTTCTTCTTCGTCTTCCTTGCACCGCCCTGCTTCAGAGCTCCGCCGCCGCCGTCGACCTCAGCACCGTCCTTGGCCGCTGCATCAACCTGAGCGTACTAGAATACTACGGCGGCCTTCCTTTTCTTCCTCAGCTCCGGTAAGTCTTCTTTCCTTCCCCCCGTAGATCTGTTCTAGGGTTCTTCTGTTCTTCACCATTCGTTAGATGCTTCTTGTTCATATAGCAGTCTTCAGATAAACCTGTAAATCTTGGTCCCATGTAACGACAACTTCTACCATCCATTTGTCCTCACGCCTCTCAGGGCCATAGATCGATCTGTATCTTTGCTCATGGATTCAGCATCTGCTCCTTCTCAAATCTTGAATATTCACTTCTTTTTCTGAGCATGCTCCAGATCCGAAAATTGTTAAGCAATACTGTGAAACCTGTTTTCACCGCAGTTCTGACTCTGCATCATTTTCAGACCGGGCGGTTTAGTTTTGTAGAAAAAATTGATAACTCGGCATATACCATTAGTCCCCTTTACTGAACCGCCATTGATCTTAGCTAAATAGTGCCGCTTTGTAGAACTCCGGTTTGTAAATAACTTCTTCCGGTTTAATACTGAATGCATCGGTATATATCTTTCTAACATATCTTTGAACCGGTATTAATATTTTGCAGACTGTACCATGGCCAAGCAAGTATATGAGTGCAACTGGGTCCCTTCTCGAGTGACCGAGACGCAGCTGGAGAACTTAGTCAAAATTGGCACTTTGGGCAAAAAAGATGTCATTCACTGGAGGGTCCTTGGCCCGGAAAGTGTTCCGGAACCCAAGGATGGAGAAGTTGTTGTTTTTCTTGACCATCTGCCCGGGCTTCATCCACCCGTTCAAAGTTTTATCGGGATGTCTTGGCCAACTTCCAATTCGCCCACAAGATATTGGCCCTAACTCCGAACCAATATCTGTCACTTCCAAGTGCTTTGTGAGGTGTTCTTTCAAGAGGAGCCTCGGTTGAACTATTCGAGATTGTTTCCATCTAAACCGCCGCACCGAATTTACAGACGGCCCCAACACAGAACTAGGCGGCATGGCGATTCAAAAGAGAAAATAAGTTACTTATCCTCACACCAAACTGCACAGCCATCCCGAAGAATGGAATGCGACATGGTTCTACTGCAAAGATACTCCGCCTGATGGAGAAAATCCCTTGCCGGGTTACCGTCCGGAACGGTTAAGAAATACACATCCCTTCCCTCAAAGACTGACTGCGAGGGAGAGAAGCAAATATGCTCCTCAATTATCCAAGCTCCGGGCCTTCATGGCTAATGGGCTGATCGGAGTTGACCTTGCCCGCTGCTGGATATCTTGGAGCATACTACCCTTAAGCCGGCGCTCCGGTTTGATGTGTGAATACACAGAAGACTTAAAAGACCCTCTACGGCACATTGAAGTCCAGCTGTCAGACGATGAAGTCACTGAGGCTGTTAAGAAGATGTTGAATGAACCTGAGACTGCCTGCGCTCAAATCGGCCTGCTTCCTTTTTTTGCCAAGAACAAACCGCCAAGCTGTAAGCCTCATATCATATACCTCTATGAAATCTAGCCATGCTTTAAATACCCTCTATTAACTTTAACGTCTTTCAAACAGGGTGATGATCCATTTTGGAGCAAAAAGACTCCTCAGGAGAAACCGGAGAAGACAATCCGGCCCAAGAGCCGAGTTGTGAAGAAACCGGCCCACCAAAAGAAAACCACTGCCTCCTCCGATCCTCCAGCTGATGACGATGTGAGTAATCCGGACCTTGAGGTAGAATTTGACTCACTTGGTTTACTTTTCACACGCCTTATTGATAATGATTATTGTCAGGATGAAGCTGAGGTCAGTCATGCTGACGATGTAGAGGTAATCACTCTTTCTTCCGATTCATATCCTTTACCTTCACTAAAAATCCGTCGGGCAAACCGGAAAGTTAAATTCTCTCATCCCCTTGCTTACTTGGCCTGAAACTTTTTATGAAGACACAACAACACGAAGCTCGCCGCATAACCCGGCACAGCGGTCGGGTAGTTACCTCCGCCGATTTACCGAACAATCCGGTTCAGAAACGCCGTTCGGAGGTCTCTAACTGTTTTGTCAATGCTTATCCTAAAGCGGGTTGTATTCGACAACCTCTTAATCCCTCTGACTCCGATTATCAGGGCACTTCTCATTCTTCTTCCGACGAGTCTTCGGCCACCCAGCTCCCACCACTCAAGATTGTGCTTGGGTGAGCCGTTTTACTGATAATTCTGCTTGATATAGTACTTTCCATATTTACTGGATTCATCTATCTTTTCTCTTCGGGACCAAGCCTAGGCCCAGCAAAAAGCTCGTTCGACAAAGCGGCGGAAGAAGATGACACTCCTGAACCGGCCAGAACGATAGATCCGGAAGAACCTATCCATGATGATGTAATGAATGACCCACCACCGCAAGACCATGATGTTGCTGCTTTGAAGAGGTGCATGTTGATGCCTCGGGCCACATTAATGAACCCATGAGCCCTGTCCAAACCGACAAGACAGTGAGCCCTTCCAAGCACACCGACAATCCGGCGATTTAATGCGAACCGGCGAAGCCAAGGATGATGATGTCATTATTACTGGCTTCGGTCATTCAGATCCGAGCAATCCTGTCGCTTTGTCCAAGCACACCGCAAAAGATGAGTTTGCAGCCTTTGGTAAATGCAAATGGAACACTGATTTAGCCACTTTTGCTACTCTGGACCCTCAGGAACTTTATTCCGGCTATATGAATCGGCTATATACCAGCCGTGACTGTGAAGCTGGTTTGGTAAAAATGATGAAGGATAAATATGAGGTAAATTTCATACGACTCTCCTTGCGTATTTCAATCTGTCAACTCCAATAGCCCCCAAGTGACAGTTTGAAGATAGTAACTTAAACCGGGACTTTCCAACTTGAACCTTTTTTGAGTGAAGCTTTACTTTGAGGCTGTAGCCCCCAAGGGCCGGTTTAACTTAAGTAAGCTAAACCGGGACTTTGTACAGTAAGAATGCCAGTGTCACCAGAAGATAGAGCAAATACACATTAGCCCCCAAGTGCCAAGTTGAATACTTGTATTGATCTTGGGACTTATATGAAATTTGTAGGATAAAAAGCAAATATGCATTAGCCCCCAAGTACCAAGGGCATAACTTGTTATGCGATTGGTACTTCAATTCTGCATCATAATCTTTAATCGATGACATGTATGCAGGGTGATCTGGGCAAGAAAGAAAGCCAAGTTGCTGATCTTCAAGAAAACCTGAAATCTCAACAGACTGAAACCTCGAAAGCAAAAGACGAATTAACCAGCGCTTTAAGCGTCATGGAAAAGCTTAAAGAGGATTTCAACAAGGAACGAGCAGATTGGGCCACTGAAAAGGCCGCTTTACTTCAAAGGGCAGAAAAGGCTGAAGCTGCACTCAAACCGGTGGTAGATGAGCTGACCAGCGTAGAGCATCAAGTGCATGCTATGACCGCTGCCGTCTTCGGTAAGCATTTTTATGTTCTGCAGTAACGATTTCTCCTCATATTGTAGTCGTTTTACCAACCCTTTGAATGATTCAGGGACACGTATTGGCCACTTGGGATCAGACATGCGGAAGAAACTGAAAGCCGCCTATACATTGATAGAACAAATGTATACATGCGCGCAACAGATCATCAGCACTGCTTCTCACAACAACCCGGCCCCAACCTTGATTCAGGACACCATCAAGAGGTTGTCAATGCTTCCTGCCCGGATTGAAGAATTGAAGAAATCTGCTGCTAGAACCGGCGCTATAAACGCCTTAATCCGGGCAAAAGCATGGGTTCCAGATTTTGATCCTGTTGAAGCGGCCCAAGGCTTCCCAAGCGTGAAGGAGGACGGGACAGAATTCAGTGAAGAGGATCTCCGAGCTATAAACCGGGAAGTGCGCCCTCTGGCTTGTCAATTGGCTGAAGAGGCAAATTTGTCCCACTATCAAGCTCAATATGATGGTCAAAATAAACGAGTGGCTGCACCAGTTCCTGAAGCGGAGAATCTTATCCCTCCAATCCGTAAGCATACTTACGCTCCTGACATTGAACCGTCCTTACTGATCAACGATGAAGCTGTACTTCAAGCATTAATGGGAATCGACTGGACAACTGTTGATTTCCAGCCGTTGGGTAGAGGAGTAGAAGCTGAAGCGGCGCAGAATGACCCGCAACCATCAGAGCAAGCTGGCGACCAAGCGTAAACGGGAAACCGGTTTATATTTGCTGTTTTGTTATGATATGATGAAAAACAATTATCTCATCTGGGCACCATGTTGCCGTGTAATAGACTAGCTGCCACACTTGGTGCTGATATGTCTTCGTGCATACGTATTGCAACTTATGCTTCCTTTGAATCATCAATGTTAAACCATTATCTGCAAAAAAAGGTCTTAAAACGCCACTGTGGTTGTACCATCATGCGGGTCATAATATCGATTGTATATGAAATCAAAGATAACTTCTTATATTTAAACATATGATCAAATATAACAATATATGATACCTGCCATCATAGGCCATGAAGTTGGTTGTGCCAATCGTAAACCGGAGTATTTTAAGAAAACCACTGTCGCAGGAGAACAACTCCTATGAATATAAGGTCGGGTTACCAAGTAACCGTTCCGGTTTTTAGAAAAGACTAGTATTACCCCAAAATAGGATGTTAGCAGAAAATCAAACCGGGCAAGACGTCTCCGGATCAAGAATAGTCCGTGTTCCATCAACTGGCAGTCGAACCGGCTTAACAGTCGTTGGTATAAAAACACAACAAAACATATGCAAATAAGAGAAATATATCTCAAGCAAAGACAAACAGAATCATTTGCAAAAAAGAGGCTATCTGAGCCGATCAAGTGGCATTACCGTGGTCGGACGCGCCAAGCCCCCACAGCGTAGCTATGGTTCAAGTCAGCCAAGGTCCCCAAATGATGCAAATGGCATGGCCGATAAAGAGGTGTAGCGATGGTTCTGGTTCGACCAAAGCCCCCAAGTGATTCTGTGGCCTTAGGCCGATCAAGAGGTGTGACTGGTTCAGACATGACCAAGTCCCCAAGTGATCTTGTGGCTTTCGCCGGTCTAAAGGTGTTGCATTGGTTCGGATACGACCAAGCCCCCTAGAGACATGATACAAAGCTTGTCTGAAAAAGCTAACTCAAGGGGTAAACCAGAGGTCGCTTTAAGATAAAAACTCCGTGTAACCACACATGATATAAAAATAACAGAGACCCAGCTTTAGCTAAGGCTCCGGTTTATTATATTGATCATAATATATACATTGTCGTAATATGTACATAAGCAGAGCCTATGGCTCAAGTATAGTAAGGCCGAAGATGAGCTATGTTCCAGGGCCTGTTGGTCTCCTCCTCTGACATGCGTGAGTCTTTATGCTCTCGAACATCGATCAGATAGTACGACCCGTTGTGTAGATTCTTGCTGACCACGAAAGGTCCCTCCCAAGGTGGGGATAACTTGTGCATATCAGTCTGGTCTTGGATGAGTCGAAGCACCAGATGTCCTTCTTGAAAGGTTCTGGTTCTAACTCGGCGACTGTGATATCGACGAAGATCCTGCTGGTAAATCGCCGAACGGGCGGCGGCGGTTTCACGCTCCTCGTCCAACAGGTCCAAAGCGTCTTATCGTGCTTCCTCGTTGTCCGCTTCAACATACGCCGCTACACGAGGTGAATCATGACGGATATCACTGGGGAGGACCGCCTCCGCTTCGTAGACCATGAAGAACGGTGTGTATCCTGTCGACCTGGTGGGCGTTCGTTGTAAAGGAACCATAAGCCGGGGCTTGATGCCTCGTAAGATCTCTTGGTTAGCCCTCTCTGCTTGGCCATTGGACTGTGGGTGAGCTCTCGATGAGACGCTGCGGATGTGCTCACGCCACAAAACTCCTTCATAGCGCCCTTGGACAAGTTAGTACCATTATCGAATGATACCGTGTGGAAAGCCAAACCGAAAATCACCTTTTAATGAATTGAACTGCCGTGGCTGCATCACACTTGCTAACGGGCTCCGCTTCAACCCACTTTGTAAACTTGTCCACCGCCACCAAAAGGTGGGTCTTCTTGTCCTTGGACCTTTGAAGGGTCCAACCATATCCAGCCCCCAAGTCACAAACGGCCAAGTAATAGGAATCATCCTCAATTCTTGAGCGGCACATGAGCGAGCGCTTTGAGAATTTCGACAGCCATTACATCGTCTCACTAGGTCCTCCGTGATCAAGATGAGCAGTCAACCAGTAGAAACCGTGATTTAAACGCCTTAGCTACCAGAGACTTTGAACCGGCATGTGACCACAATCCCTTCATGGATTTCACGAAAAATTTCACAGCCTTCCTCGGGGACACACAGCTGAACGCGCTCGACACGCTGCAATGATGCAACTCGCCATTGATAATGGTCATGGACTTGGATTGCGGACTATCTGCTGGCGGAGTCTAAATCCTCCGTAACTCGCCCGGTTCATGTACGCAAGATAAGGAACTGTCCAATCCGTATGACATGTAGGGCTGCCATCAATTGAGCCTCCGGATCAGAATAGCCAAATCCTCTTCACCGTGGAGCTTGACGGACGGGTTATGCGTAACATCTAAAAAGACGTTAGGCGGACCGTTTATGCCGAGAGCCCAGCCGGCTTAAGGCGCCCACCGCTTCGTTCTTCCGTCTCGTCCACATGATCCACTGGTAACCCTTAAAGTGGCCCGCAACAATATCCACCTCACGACGATAGGCTGCCATGAGCGGATCCTTGGAATCCCAAGTGCGTAAACTTGTTGAGCCACCAGTCCGAGTCACAAGCATCTAACCCGCTGAGATTCATCTCCTTTGCCATCTCGAAGACCATGGAGCAAAGCTTCATACTCAGCTGCATTGTTAGTACAAGGGAACATTAAGCGGAGAACGTAATGTAACTTATCACCTCATGGGGAAGTTAATACGACCAGCCCCGAGCCCTCCAATTGCCGGCCCATCAAAATGGATAGTCCAATAAGTGTGATCCGCTTCTCTTGGTGCTTGTAGCTCCGTCCAATCATTGATGAAATCAACAAGTGCTTGAGATTTGACCGCCGACGAGGTGCGTGATTGCAAACCGAGGCCCAAGCTCTATAGCCCACTTGGCAATCCGACGATCGCCTCCTGCTCAATTATATCTCCCAAAGGAGCAGAGCTGACCATCGTGATAGGATGTCCTCGAAGTATTGTTTAAGCTTCGGCTCGCCATGAAAACTCCATACACCAGTTTCTGCCAATGCGGGTACCTTTGCTTGGACTCAATAAGTACCTCGCTGATATAGTAAACCGTACGCTGAACCGGATACTCCCAACCCGCCTCTTTGTGCTCCACCACAATAGCCACGCTGACTGCACGAGCATTAGCCGCTACATATAGTATTAATGGTTCCTTGTCAATCGGAGCTGCAAGAACGGGTGGATTGGCTAATTGCCGCTTTAAGTATTAATGCTTCATCAGCAGCCGAACTCGAATTGATCCGTCTTCTTCAGCATCTGGTACAAGGGATCGCCTTCTCACCGAGGCGGCTGATAAACCGGCTTAGCGCGGCAATCCGTCCTGCCAAGCGCTGAACGTCGTTGATACACTTCGGTTTAGCCAGGGAGGTGATAGCTGTAATCTTCTCCGGATTAGCTTCAATTCCCCTGTTGGACACAAGAAAACCCAATAACTTGCCTGCCGGTACACCAAAAACGCATTTGGCCGGGTTGAGCATCATCTTGTAAGTCCGTAGGTTATCAAAGGTTTCTTTCAAATCGTCAATCAGCGTCTCCTTCTCACTTGACTTGACCACAATATCATCCACATAGGCATGCACATTACTGCTGATCAGTTTATGAAGGTAATTTTGTACACACCGTTGATAAGTTGCCTGGGCGCTCTTGAGCCCAAAAGGCATAGATACATAGTAGAAGGCTCCAAAGGGAGTTATGAAAGCTGTCTTCTCTTGGTCATTAACTACCATCTTGATCTGATGATAACCAGAATATGCATCCAGAAAACTCAAACGCTCACATCCCGCGGTGGCATCGATAATCTGGTCAATGCGGGGGACGGCAAAGGGGTCTACTGGACAGGCTTTGTTAAGGTCTGTGTAATCCACACACATGCGCCAAGTGCCATTTTTCTTAAGAACCAGCACCGGATTAGCAAGCCATTCTGGATGGAAGACTTCAACAATATAACCGGCCGCTAAGAGCCTGGCCACCTCCTCTCCAATAGCTTTGCGCCGTTCCTCGTTAAACCGGCGGAGAAACTGCTTCACCGGTTTGTACTTAGGATCAACATTAAGAGTGTGCTCAGCGAGTTCCCTCGGTACACCTGGCATGTCAGAAGGCTTCCATGCAAAAATGTCCCGTTGCTCACGGATGAAATTGATGAGCGCGCTTTTCTATTTCAGGTCCAAGTTGGCACTGATAGTGAACTGCTTGGACGAATCGCCAGGCACGAAGTCAACAAGCTTAGTCTCAGCCGCCGATTTGAACTTTAAATCCGGATCATGCTCTGTAGTTGGCTTTTTCAACGGGGTCATGTACGCCGGATCAACATTGTCCTTGTAATATTTTAACTCCTCCGTAGCACAAACCGACTCTGCATAGGCCGCATCACCTTCCTCGCATTCCAAAGCAATCTTGCAGCTTCCATGAACCGTTATTGTTCCCTTGTGACCCGGCATCTTGAGCTATAAATAGATATAACAAGGACGTGCCATGAATTTGGCATAAGCCGGCCGCCCAAATAGAGCATGATATGGGCTCCTGATCTTCACTACTTCAAAAGTCAGCGTCTCGGATCAGGAATCATGATCGTCCCCAAAAGCCACTTCGAGCTATCTTGCCAACAGGATATGCTGACTTGCAGTGTACCACACCATGGAATCTGTATTGGACGGTTTAAGATTTTTATCTCATCAGCCCCATACGGCGGAAGGTCTCATAATATAAGATGTTAATGCTGCTCCCTCCATCCATGAGCACTTTGGTGAATTTATAACCTCCCACCTGAGGGGCTACCACCAATGCTAGCTGACCCGGATTGTCAACCCGGAGAGGGTGATCCTCTCTGGTCCATACGATTGGTTGTTCCGACCAGCGTAAATAACGTGGTACGGCCGGTTCAACATAATTCACCGCTCGCTTATGGAGTTTCCGGTCTCGCTTATCCAAGCTAGTCGTGAAAACATGATATTGCCCACTATTCAACTGCTTTGGATGGCTCTGATAACCCGACTGCTACTGCTGGCTGTAACCACCTTGGTTATTCGACTATTCGATTGTTATGTCCACCACGATTGCCATTGAAGCTCGAACCGAAGCTCCTCCATCGTGACCCAGCCCATGGAAACCGGATCCTGAACCGCCACCTGGTCCATGATCATAACGAAAATCATTAGAATTCTTGAACTCCTGCATAATGTAATAGTCCTTCCAAAGGTGGTTGGCGGCATCTCCTTCGTCCGTGCTTTGGACAGGGCTGGTTCAACAAATAGTTTAGGCGATCCGGGTTAGGATTCAAGCTCCACCCGATTCGCCGCTTTACCCTTGCGTCGATGACCCTTGTCCTGCTGCGTTAGTATTAGCCACAAAATCACGCTGCCATCCGCTTTACGCTTGCCTCCGTTCCCATGACCTGCCGTGTTGTGTTGCTGCCCTTGGAGTTCTTTGTTCTTTTTCCCTTCCTGCCTTGTCATCCTCGGACTCGGGATCCTTGGTACTATCAGAATCAGCATACTTCCCTAAAGCACCCATGAGGGTGCCCATGTCGTTACAAAACCGCTTCATTCGCCCCAATTTTAACTTCAGAGGCTTAAACCGCGATTGCCTTCCGTGGTTATAATCTCGGAATCAGCGTTGATCTGGTCCGACGAAAGTGCAAAATTTCCAAGACACGGCGTACCCAATGGGTTGTTGACTCTCCTTCCTCCGGACACAGCCGCTAAGTCCACTATTGACATGGGTTGTTTCTGGTATCCTTAAAATTCTGGATAAACCGGGCTCATGAATCGGGCCCATGAGCTGATAGAATTGGGTGGCAAGCTTTTTAACCAAGCACGAAGTCGTCCTTCAAGCATCATGGTAAAGTATTTTGCACACGCGGCCTCATCCACATCTAGCATCTCCATGGCCATCTCGTAACTCTCTACCCATGCTTCTGGAGACAAATCGGCAGTGTAATTTGGTACCTTGCGCGGACCCTTGAAGTCTTTAGGTAAGCGCACATTGCGTAGAGCGGGGACGAGACAGGGCACCCCCAAGGAACTAGAAGTGACCCCTGGCTCGACTGAGATAGTGGGACGAACCGGCGTAAGTTGACGTGCCTCGTTTTGTGCTGCTAACTCGGCCTCCCTGCGTGCCCGGGCCCGGTTTACCACTTCCTGAGCATCATGAAGACCGCCTGCCGGGTTATTGCCACAGGCCGCTTCACGGTTCCGTGCATTGCTTGATACGGCCGGCTCCTCCACACGCCTGCTGTAGCTCCGGCTCGGACGAGGGATGGAATGAATCCGGTCATGGTTGTATGAGTATGCCTCCTATTGAATCAAAGCGGTCAGAAGGAGCTCCTTGACCCGGCGTGTCTCCACCGCCTGCGGAGAATCACCTTCGATCGGGATGGCCTCCAATCGTGAAGCGGCAGCGACAAGATTGTCCATAGGATTGGAATAATGACCCAGAGGTGTCTGGACCGGCTGAGGTACGATATTGTTCTGCCGAGGAGGTTCCATTAGGCGAGGTTGGACCGGCGCGCCTGGCCCAGGCGCCTCCGCCCGGTTTACCTCTGGCGGATTACTGGTTCCTGCTCCTGGGGTGTGAAAGAGGTTTCTGGCGTCGAAAACCGAAGGCAAGCGGGACCTGTGCTTCCGCTTCAAGACCTCATGTGACGCGTTCTGATCTAGCATAAGCTTATAGGCCTGGGCGTCTAAAGCGGCCCGCTCTGCGGTCATCCTGTCGTTCTCAGCTGCCAGGTCGGCCTTGGCCTGAGCGATCTGCTCTCTCACCTTTGCAATTTCTGCGTTGTGGGCATCCTGATCCGCCGGGTTGGCCTCTGCCATGAGCACAGCTAGCGCATCAAACAGATCAGATAAGACTTGAGCCGGCGGGCGCACAGGACCTCCTGCCCCGGCTGCCGCCGCCGCTGACGATCCGGAGAACATTGCTGCTGCGGTCGAAGAGTGGATCGCCGCTTGTGTACCGGCCATGAATATTCCAACCCGGTTGGGCAGATCGGAGAGGTCCGGAATACTGTCGCCATCAGAACAGCCCCCAATCCGGTCATCTTGCAACTGGTACAGCGATTCGGTTTCTCCGGTTGAGGACTCGTCGCCGGAATAGACCCCCACGAAGGCACGCTTCACGGCCGGCTTAACCTGGGCAGATCTCGCACGCTGAGCCGTCTCGACGAGGTCGGTGCAGATGTCTAGCTCAGGACCCGGTTCACCAATCTTGCCGATGAATATGTGTATGCCCCCAAAGGGGACCCGGTACCCGTACTCAATTGAGCCGGCCTCGGGGCCCCATCCTGCGTCGTCAATGTAGAGCTTGCCGCGACGACTCTTGGTCATCCGGCCCACAGCTTAGCCCTTGAGTCCTTCAAACTTGCCCTCCAAGAACGTCAAACCATCGTGCGATAGCCCCACGGTGGGCGCCAACTGTCGTGGGTTTGTCACGACAGATGTCCTCGTGAAAGGACTTAGTCGTGGAGCCATCGCTACGGGTTAACTTGAAGGGGTTAAAGCGGACACAAGGACACGAGAATTTATACTAGTTCGGCCCCTTCAATGAAGGTAAAAGCCTACGTCTAGTTGTGACGGAATTGATGGGGTTTCAATGACTAGGGAGCAAACAAGCTTCGCCTAGGCCTCGAGTTGTTGTCGTCTGTCCCAAACCGCCGCTGGTCGCCCCTTATATACGGGTGGCCGCCGTTTCGGTTCTGAGTCCGACGCCGGTTCATAGACGTATCCATCTTGGTCTCTACTATTCTAACTTACAACACAAGATACATACCGGCGCGGTTTACCATCTACTGGCGTGAACCGGCTATGGGCCATAAGCCCTCTGCAACCTACTTGGGCTTTAACATGTTCAACTACTGGCGAAGTTAACCCGGCCTGTTTCGGCGGTTTACTAGTGGTAATATCCCAACAGTTAGGCTATGCTTCATTTTTGTCACAGAGGTGTTCCCAACTTCTATACCCCGATGACAAGCCAAGCAATTGTTTCATACTTAAATAATCTCAAACTTTTCAACCTTCACGCAATACATGGCGTGAGCCATGGATATAGCACTATGGGTGGAATAGAATATGATGATGGGGATTGTGTGGAGAAGACAAAAAAGGAGAAAGTCTCACATTGACGAGGATAATCAACGGGCTATGGAGATGCCCATCAATTGATGTCAACATGAGGAGTAGGGATTGCCATGCAACGGATGCACTAGAGCTATAAATGCTCAACAAAAGAAAACTAGTGGGTGTGCATCCAACTTGCTTGCTCACGAAGACCTAGGGCATTTGAGGAAGCCCATCGTAGGAATATACAAGCCAAGTTCTATAATGAAAAATTCCCACTAGTATGAAAAAGACAACTTATGAGACTCACTATATGAAAAACATGGTGCTACTTTGAAGCACAATATATGAGACTCACTACATGAAGAACAAGGTGCTACTTTGAAGCAAAAGTGCGGAAAAAAGAGATAGTAACATTGCCCTTTTTATTTATTTTTTTGGGCCTTTCTTTTTTTTATTTTTGTCCTTTCTCTTTTTTTTAGATTGGGAAATGCTCTAATAATGATGATCATCACACTTCTATTGATTACAACATAAGGATTACAACTCGATACTAGAACAAGATATGACTCTATATGAATGCCTCCGGCGGTGTACCCGGATGGTGCAATGAATCAAGAGTGACATGTATGAAAAATAATGCATGGTGGCTTTGCCACAAATACGATTTCAAATACATGATCATGCAATGGCAATATGACAAAAGTAAAGTATGTCATGATGATGATGAACGGAACGGTGGAAAGTTGCATGGCAATATATCTCGGAATGGCTATGGAAATGCCATAATAGGTAGGTATGGTGGTTGTTTTGAGGAAGATATAGGGAGGTTTATGTGTGATAGAGCATATCATATCATGGGGTTTGGATGCACCGGCGAAGTTTGCACCAACTCTCAAGGTGAGAAAGGGCAATGCACGGTACCGAAGAGGCTAGCAAAGGCGGAAAGGTAAAAGTGCGTATAATCCGTGGACTCAACATTAGTCAAAAGAACTCATATACTTATTTCAAAAATTTAGAAGTCATCGAAAATCAAGTACTACGTGCATGCTCCTAGGGGGATAGATTGGTAGGAAAAGACCATCGCTCGTCCCTGACTGCCACTCATAAGGATGCACAAGCCAGGTACACTTCATGTTTCAAATTTGTTACACAACTTTAACCATACGTGCATGCTACGGGACTTGCTAACTTCAACACAAGCATTCTTTAAATTCATAATCACCCAACTAGCATGACTTTAATATCACCATCTTCTTATCTCAAAACAATTATCAAGCATCAAACTTTTCTTAGTATTCAACGCACTCAAAAGAAAGTTTCACATATCTTGAATACCAAGTATATTAATATTAAGCAAATTACCATGCTATTAACGACTCTCAAAATAATCTAAGTGAAGCATGAGAGATCAATAGTTTCTTTAAAACAAATCCACAACCGTGCTCTAAAAGATCTAAGTGAAGCACTAGAGCAAAAATTATCACGCTCAAAAGATAAATGTGAAGCACTATGAGCAAAACTATCAAGCTCAAAAGATATAAGTGAAGCACATAGAGTATTCTATCAAATTCCAATTTATGTATGGCTCTCTCAAAAGGTGTATACAGCAAGGATGATTTTGGTAAACTAACAAGAAAAGACACAAATAATAAAAGACGCTCCAAGCAAAACACATATCATGTGGTGAATAAAAATATAGCTCCAAGTAAATTACCGATGGAAGTAGACGAAAGAGGGGATGCCTTCCAGGGCATCCCCAAGCTTTGACTTTTTGGTGTCCTTGGATTATCTTGGGGGTGCCATGGGCATCCCCAAGCTTATGCTCTTGCCACTCCTTGTTCCATAATCCATCAAAAGAATTTACCCAAAACTTGAAAACTTCACAACACAAAACTCAATAGAAATCTCGTGAGCTCCGTTAGAGAAAGAAAACAAAAGAGTACTTTAAGATACTGTAATTAACTCATTCTTTATTTATATTGGAGTTATACCTACTGTATTCCAACTTCTCTATGGATTATAAACTATTTTACTAGCCATAGATTCATCAAAATAAGCAAACAACACACGATAAACAGAATCTGTCAAAAGCAGAACAGTCTGTAGTAATCTGTAACTAACGAAAACTTCTTGAACTCCAAAACATCTACCAAAATTAGAAGACCTAGAAAATTTGTTTATTGATCAGCAGAAATTGGAATCAGTATTTTATCACGTTCTGGTGATTTTTAATAATTCGGGCACTGAGCGCAAAGTTTCTGGAAATTACAGCAAGATCAAATAACTATCATCCAAGAAGATCCAATAGGTCTAGCTTGGCACAAACACTAATTAAAACATAAAACCACATCTAAACCGAGGCTAGATGGATTATTTATTCCTAAACATAAGCAAAAACAAAAAAGACTAAAAATAAAATTGGGTTGCCTCCCAACAAGCGCTATCGTTTAACGCCCCTAGCTAGGCATAAAAGCGAGGATAGATCTAAGTAGTGCCGTAGTAATAAGATAGATCGGTGAAACTCATTTAATATTCTCTAAGTTCGGCAGCAAGTTTTATTTGAGGCAAGCAAAATTAATCAAAAGGGCTAAATTTAATAGGACAAAAGTCCCCAAGATCAATTTTAGGAGGTATAGGTTCCTCTTTCGGCCCTTCGTATTGCACAACTAATTCATCATTATAAGCATTCTTTTGACAGAACTTGGTGAGCCTATACTCAAGAGAGCATCCTAGCTCATTATTTAGAATAGCCAAATCATCATTAAGTTCAGAGATTCTATCAATTAAAATATTGGTAGGCACTTTTTTTCTAAGATATTCATTGAAAGCAACATAGTCGATAGATTGAAAACGCATTATTTCTTCTTGATCAAAGAGGATAGATTCTATGGGAGGGCGGCCAGCGTCCACCTATAATCTTGTAAAGATTTCTTTGGCTTCTTTTATTATAAATATAAATTAATGAGCCAAAAATATAGTAGCGGCACGCTTAACAGAGGAGTGTTCAATATTAGAAAATTTTAGGAAAATTCTTTGTATAGAAGGGTGCGTATGCATAAATTGCCTTTCAAGTTCAATGATAAGCATGGCAATAGCGTCCGCAAGGCTACTAGTTCTATGGAGAATAGAACCACCCATAGAGGGTAAAGCACCGGCACAAGTAAATAAATCTTGAATAACTCCTTTTCCAATAATATTACCACTACCGATTCGAAATCTTTTTGTATGATAGGTAGGGGATTCTTCAGCAGGAGCTTCAGCATTTTCCATGATATTATTATCGCCCATATCGGCAATAATTTCCCCAATTTTAGACATAACGACAAGCAAGCAAACTAACACACGAGCAAACAAAAGGACGAGGAAAAAGGCAACGGAAAGAGAGGAGGAGATTGGGAAAGAGAGGGCAAATAAAACAGCAAGGGTGAAGTGGGGGAGAGGAAAACAAGAGGCAAATGGCAAATAATGTAATGCAAGAGATAGGGATTGTGATGGGTACTTGGTATGTCTTGACTTGCTCTTGCGTGAGCCTCCCCGGCAACGGCACCAGAAATTCTTCTTGCTACCTCTTGAGCACTGCGTTGGATTTCCTCGAAGAGGAGAGGATGATGCAGCAAAGTAGCGTAAGTATTTCCCTCAGTTTTTGAGAACCAAGGTATCAATCCAGTAGGAGGCCACGCACAAGTCCCTTGTACCTGCACAAAACGATAGCTACTCCGCAACCAACACGATTAGGGTTGTCAATCCCTTCACGGCCACTTACGAGAGTGAGATCGATAGAGATAATAAATAATATTTTTGGTATTTTTGGTATAGTGATGCAAAGTGAAAAGTAAAAGGCAAAGTAAAAACAAAGCAAGTATTAAAGTGATGGAGATTGATATGATGAGAATAGACCCGGGGCCATAGGTTTCACTAGTGGCTTCTCTCAAGAGCATAAGTATTCTACGGTGGGTGAACAAATTCTGTTAAGCAATTGTGAATTGAGCATAGTTATGAGTATATCTAGGTATGATCATGTATATAGGCATCACGTCCGAGACAAGTAGACCGAAGCGATTACGCATCTACTACTATTACTCCACTCATCGACCGCTATCCGGCATGCATCTAGAGTATTAAGTTAAAAACAGAGTAGTAGCTTAAGCAAGATGACATGATGTAGAGGAATAAACTCATGCAATATGATAAATACCCCATCTTGTTATCCTCGATGGCAACAATACAATCGTGCCTTGCAACCCTTTACATCATTGGGTAAGGACACGCAAGATTGAACCCAAAGCTAAGCACTTCTCCCATTGCAAGAACTACCAATCTAGTTGGCCAAACCAAGCGGATAATTGAAGAGACTTGCAAAGATAACCAATCATGCATAAAAGAATTCAGAGAAGAATCAAATATTATTCATAGATAATCTGGATCATAAACCCACAATTCATTGGTCTCAACAAACACACATAAAAAGAAGATTACATCGAATAGAGCTCCACGAGAGAGAGGAGAACATTGTATTGAGATCCAAAAAGAGAAGAAGCCATCTAGCTACTAGCTATGGACCGAAGGTCTGATGTAAACTACTCACACTTCATCGGAGGGCTATGGTGATGATGTAGAAGCCCTCCATGGTGGATGCCCCCTCCATGAGCTCAGAACAGGCCCCAAGATGGGATCTCGTGGATCTGAGGAAGTTGTGGCGGTGGAATTAGGTTTTGGCTCCTGTTCGATCGATTGAAGTGCGTAGGAATATATAGGAGGAAGGAGTACGTCGGTGGAGCAACAGGGGGCCCACAAGGTAGGGGGCACGCCCCCACCCTCGTGACTGCATCTTTCGTTCCTTGGAGTAGGGTCCAAGTCCCCTGGATCACGTTCGGTGAGAAAATCACGTTCCTGAAGGTTTCATTCCATTTGGACTCCGTTTGATATTCCGTTTCTTTGAAACACTAAAATAGGCAAAAAAACAGCAATTCTGGGCTGGGCGTCCGGTTAATAGGTTAGTCCCGAAAATAATATAAAAGTGGAAAATAAAGCCCAATATAGTCCACAACAGTAGATAAAGTAGCATGGAGCAATCAAAAATTATAGATACGTTGGAGACGTATCAGACGGCAACTTGTTGGCTTTGATCCTCGGGTCCTCTTCAAGCAGTGAGCCCCAACCGGCTTGGGCTTCTCGCGAGGGCAGGTTGTTGTCGGGTGGCGCCAGCCCGCAGCTCCCTGCCGAGGGGTGGCGCGCCGCTTGGCGCCCGCCCGCAGCTCCCGAGGTGGAGGGCGAAGAGGGCAGGCGTTAAAGCTTAAGCTGGCGGGCGTGGTTCGCCATGGCGCTTCGAGGCGATGACGCGATAGGCTGACTTGGTGAAGAGCTCGCGGCGTCAATTGCATCTTCGGTGAAGGTCTACGGTTGGCGGAGGCGGCGGCGAGCTGAAGGTGGCCATCAACATCGGCCGCTATCAGCGTGACCTTGAAGCGAAGGCGGCGTCTCTCAAGATCTCCCACAAAGCCGCTCGAGCCTTGGAAGAGGCTCATGAGGCTGATCGCCACCGTGAGGCCGCGGAGAAACGCGCGTGGGAGCTCCAGGCATGGAGCGCTTCTCTTGAGCAGCAGGTGGAGGCGCGCAGGGCCGCTCTTGCGTCGCTGAGGGAGACGCCCGCGGAGGAAGAGTAGGTTCGAAGCGAGGCGCTGGCCTGGAGGCCATGGGCGCAGCCCATGAGCTCGAGCAACTAGAGCGAGGGCGTCAAGTTGCCCCGACAAAAAGACGCCGTCAGGCTCATGAGCTAGAGTCGAGGAGAGATGAACCGTCGGTTGGCCAAGGTTCGCAGCGGACTGGAGGCTGATGCGACCTAAAGCTGGCTTCATGGCGTGGAAGATGAGGCAGGGCCGCTGCCCTCGAGCCCAGGTTGGGACGAGGCTGAGAGGCGCGGAAGCCACGACCACCGCCACAGTCACGGCCTTGATCGGACTTAGCCTCCGCCCGCGCCCGAGCTGCGTTCCCTCCGGAGGCGGGTTGATGGCGAGAAACCATTGATCGTCTCCGTCATATCTACTTTTCCAAACACTTTTGCCCTTGTTTTGGACTCTAACTTGTATGATTTGAATGGAACTAACCGGATGGCCTTTGTTTTCATGAGAATTGCCATGATGTTGTTTATGTGCGAGAAAACAAAAGTTCTCGGAATGACCTGAAACTCCACGGAATATCTTAGAATAAATAATAAAAATCCTGCCAAAGATGAAGACCGGGGCCCACACCCTATCCACGAGGGTTGAGGCGCCCTCCCCCAGGCGCGCCCCCTACCTCGTGGGCCCCTGGTGGCCCTCAGCGCCAACTCCAACTCCATATATTGGCTTTCAGGGATAAAAAAATCAGAGAGAAAGTTTCATCGCGTTTCACGATCACGGGCCGCCGCCTAGCCTAATCTCTCGGGAGGCTGATCTGGAGTCCGTTCGGGGCTCGGAGAGGGATTCGTCGCCGTCGTCATCATCAACCATCCTCCATCACCAATTTCATGATGCTCACTGTCGTGCGTGAGTAATTCCATCGTAAGCTTGCTGGGCGGTGATGGGTTGGATGAGATTTATCCCATGTCGAGTTAGTTTTGTTAGGTTTTGATCCCTAGTATCCATTATGTTACGAGATTGATGTTGCTATGACTTTGCTATGCAATGCTTGTCACTAGGGCCGAGTGCCATGATTTCATAAATGAACCTATTATGTTTTCATGAATATATGTGTGTTCTTGATCCTATCTTGCAAGTCTATAGTCACCTACTATGTGTTATGATCCGGCAACCCAGTGACAATAATGGGACCACTCCGGTGATGACCATAGTTTGAGAGTTCATGTATTCACTATGTGCTAATGCTTTGTTCGGTTCTCTATTAAAGAAGGCCTTAATATCCCTTAGTTTCCAATAGGACCCGCTGCCACGGGAGGGTAGGACAAAAGATGTCATGCAAGTTCTTTTCCATAAGCACGTATGACTATTTACGGAATACATGCCTACATTACATTGGTGAGCTGGAGCTAGTTACATGTCACCCTATGTTATGACTATTACATGACGAACCACATCGGCATAATTATCCATCACGATCCGGTGCCTATGAGTTTTCCATATCTGGTTTACGCTTATTTACTTTTCGTTGCTCTTGTTATCATCACTACAAAATACCAAAAACATTACTTTTGCTGTCTTTACTTTGTTACCGTTACGCCACTATCATATTACTTTGCTACTAAACACTTTGCTGCAGATACTAAGTTTCGGTGTGCTTGAATTGACAACTCAGCTGCTAATACTTGAGAATATTCTTTGGCTCCCCTTGTGTCGAATCAATAAATTTGGGTTGAATACTCTACCCTCGAAAATTGTTCGATCCCTATACATGTGGGTTATCAACCATCGCGAGGCAAAACGGAGGAGGTGCTCCAATGTCGAATCTTTGGGCTTGAGCATGCCCCTATGCCGGGATCTCGGAACAAGGCCAATATTGCCTGGGCCATATCTGCGGCGTGGGCGCGACCCCTCACTCAAATGATTATGCCAGCCACGACCTTCTTTACCGAGGTGGTGGCAGCGCTGGAGGCTCGATCTGCGAGCTTCGCCATCTTGTGGAGGAAAGAGGGCATGGCCTGCTTGAGTCGCCTTCTCCTGTGTCTTGACCACCTTGAATGCCGACCCCAACTTTGACTTTGGCGCCGCCATCGCCCCGTACC
Organism: Aegilops longissima; assembly: GCA_021605205.1. Classification (NCBI taxonomy): domain Eukaryota; kingdom Viridiplantae; phylum Streptophyta; class Magnoliopsida; order Poales; family Poaceae; genus Aegilops; species Aegilops longissima. Next base: position 36,227 of record JAHIAM010007155.1, read on the forward strand.
CACGGCTGTCAAGGCGACCTAAGCCGTTGGGTTGAGACAATGTGGGCCGCGTTGGTGGGGCCTTCGCCCGAGAGGATGATGCGGTGGTGGTAAATGCATAAGCGGAGGCGACGTGGTCCATGATGGCAGCGGTGGCGTCGCCCGATGGCGGCGATGATGCCGATGAAGGCAGCGATGGCGCGAGGGCGTATCGTGGGTGGCGCGGCGGCGACATTTCGGCTGATCCCTTGTTCTCCTATCATTTCTTCCCATAAAAAACTTCGGGCATGGCCCTTGGAAACTTGTAAGAGTGTTTTGAGAGGGGAGCCCCTCATGTAAGCAAATTGCAGCTTTTACTTCCCATGCGATGTGAGTTTGTGTCTTTGTGCACTTGTGAATCCTGATGCGAGTTTTCGGCCTTGGTTTACCTCAGTCAACGCCAGCTTTGGGCTGGGCTGCGATGTGTTGAGTTCCTGAGAGCCTTGCAGAGCTCGTCGCCCCATCGGAAGGGGCCCCACGAGAGGTGAGCAACAGTTGCAGTGTTAGCGCACGCTTGGCGTGCGTGTGCTTCGCGCAGTCCCGATCGCGAGGAGCTCGTGAGGGAAAGGCGACGGACATGAGTCCCAGAAAAAACGAGATCCAGAAAGCAAGGAATTGCTCAAACGAGAAAGGCTCCCCCCGCGTGCATCAATAAAACTCAACTTCAACTCAAATCCAAATCCAGAAGGGAAAGCTACAGAAAGAGAGAGATTCAAAGCAAAAGGTTACGTCCGACACCTAGTCTAGTCTTCTGGTCTTCAAGTCTTCTCACCAGCGCGTAGCTAAGTGCTGCCACTAGGCGTGGGAGGGAGCCCCAGGGCCTGAGGCCGGCACCCCTTGGACTCTGGGGCATGTACAGCCCCAACTCATTATTATGTGAGAGTGTCACGGGCGGCGAGCTTCACAGGCACTGGGCCTTCTTCACAGGTACCGGCCTTGCTTCATATTGCCAGACGAGGGCCCCGCCTTGCGCCACCCTCGACCTCCTCTGAGCCGACCGGTCACCAGGAAGACACAGAGGAGGGAAAGAGGACGCCAGCGGTTCCCTCGGCGACCACATGTCCTCTGTCGGGGGAAGGGTTGTCAAGGCCTCCCCGGCATAGGGCCTACCTCCGGGTGTCATTAGGCATCGCGCGCCGCGGGGAGGGGCCTTGCTCCTGGCTCCCTCTCGGTGGCCCCCAGCGTGTCTCCCTTGTTGGGATGGGTTCCGCCATGCCTGGGTCGTCGATCGATGCTGCAACCTGATTCACCTGTAGTCCATGGTTAGAATAAGCCTATTCCTGAGAGACTAGCGGTACCCAATAGTTGCCGCTGCCGGCGCGATCATTGTGGTTCTCTGTTGGTTCTTGGAAGGCTTCGGCTCCTAGTGCCCCCTCTTCCCAATCTTCTCCAGTGAATGAGCCGAGGTCGTCCTCTTGTGCGTACCCTTGGTCCATCATGCGGGGCACGTAGGCTTCGGGGCCGTCACCTCGAACACCTTGCCGTGGTGCCCCCGATCCATGTTACTCCGCCCATGGCGGCGTCACGGGGATGACAATCTGACATCTGGCGGGACCATGCAGGCGGCGCTTGTGCTCGTGCTTGTCAAGGGCAGCATGGGGAGTTGGAGCCCCCTCGCCGTCGGCGCGCGATGTTGATGAAGCCCAGGCGTAGTTGATGGTCTTGTGGGACGTGGTAAGGTTCGCCGTCTTGACCATCGATGGCCGGGGAGAAGTCGATAGCAGAAGGGTGGTGCTCCCGATGCCGCTGCGTCCAGCAGCTCGGCAACACGCTCAAGCAACGTGTCCCAGCTGCTCTCCATCAGCCTGATTCGCAGCAGCTCCCTTGCCACGGTGATCACCGCTCGCATGTTTGCTTGCTCCCGTCATGAGTGTGGCGCCATTGCTACGGCATGGCTTGCTGCTCTTGCAACGGCCCGTACTTGCCGCAGGGTGAGGGTGGACGATGCTTGGGCGCTGCCAGCGCCGGTGGGTCGGTGGCGCTCTTGCCGCTGGAGTCTGGTCGAGATCTTCATGGGCAAGCGGCGCTGCCGGGCTGTGAGCTGCCCGGCGATCGGAACCGGCCCTCGAGTCGCCGGCCATCATGGCTATGGAGCGTCGGCGAGCTGGTTGGTTGGGAAGAAGCTCCGGCACACCCCTACCTGGCACGCCAAATGTCGGATGGGGGGTTCCGGCAAACTCTTAAGGTTCGAACACTTGGGTGCGCGCGAAGTCTTTCCCTCCTACCGATCTACTCTCTATCTCGCTAAGATCTCGCGGACGAACTCGCAACATAGAAAGACACGAGGTTTATACTGGTTCGGGCCACCATTGTGGTGTAATACCCTACTCTAGTGTGGTGGTGGTGGATTTCCTCTTGGGCTGATGATGAACAGAACAAGGGAAGAACAGCCTCTTGAGGTTGAGGTGTTCTCGTGCGTATGAACTTGTGGCGTGAGGATTCGATCAGCTCAGGCCTGCTTGAGTTTTCTCTACTATGGTGGCTAGCTCTACTTATATAGGCCCTGGTCCTCTTCCCAAATATCGGCGGGAAGGGAGCCAACAAATGAGCAAATTTGAAGGGGACAGCTAGTACAAGCTATCTGACAAAGCGGTCTTCGCTGCAGCTACAGGGGTGCGCCGTCTTGGGCTCCACAATGACCTCCGCCTTGCCGTCCTCCTGGTCTTGGTCTCGTTGCACCAATATGGCAACCTTTGCCTGATGCCTCGGTACTCTTCGCCTGCGCTGGCCTACTTAGCACCAAAGAGGAAATAGGGACGCTGCGTGTACTGGCGCCCTCCTGGCACCCGCCTGGTACTGTTCGTCATGGCTCATGTCACGAGAGCCTCTTGAGGTTTGCCTCGCCTTGATATCTCCGCTCCTCGTGAGCCTGCCTGGCTAGGCCACTCCAGAAGAGGTCTTGCATCGTCCGCCTCGTGAGGCTTGGACCCTCGCGAGGTCTTAGGTGCCTTGTTGGCGAAGATGGGCGTCACGGCTGTCGGCAGCCATGCTATGGGCATGACGAGCAAGTCTGAGGGACCCCGTTCCCGAGCGCCCGACGATAAGCATCGAGTAAAATCAGCAAAGTGGAACTTGCTGGAATATATGTGCTAGTATTGCGGATGGCTAGAAAACCGGATACCAGCTCTCTTCAACTAAAGGTGCGGTCTTTGTTAATATCGATGTAACTCTCAAAGGTGACACAGCTCCCGCATTTCCTTGCTATTCTTATAGGATTCAAGCTGGGCAGGCCACTACAAATCCTATTCCCATGTTTACAAAATCCTCTGAATCAAAGAGGCACGAAGAGTTCAAAGTGTCCATACCAACCGACCGTATGACCTCTACCTTTGCAAATGTCCTGCTCATCTTCACTACAAGGAACATCTTGTACTACTATCATACTCCCTCCGTTCCAAAATATAAGTCTTGGTAGAGATTTCCACTATGGATCACATCGGATGTATCAGATACATTTTAGAGTGTAGATTCACTCATTTTGCTCCATATGTAGTCCATGGTGGAATCTATACAAAGACTTATGTTTAAAACGGAGAAATACTATTAAGAAGAACAAAGAGGAACATGCTAAAGAAGAGCAAGCAGATTTTGGATAATATAATGTTTGTTCTTGGTGCCCACATGATGAACAGGCGCATTAAGAAAGCAACTCCTTGATGTCTCTCTATATTTGGTGCCGTGCTTTTTGAAAGTAAAGTAGGAACATTAGTTGACCAATTAAATGTTACTGTTTTAGTAATATCGACATCATATCAGATTTGTACTTGAGCAACAAGTTTGGAATTATAGTGGCACATTGTTTAGCTTGATGGATTCAGGAGGCGGTGTTAAGAAGGTAAGATGATGGTACTGAATATAAATGCATGTCTCCATGCAAGTCCGTGACTTTTTCATTTGGGCGATCGACCATTTGAGGCGGTTGGATGAAGATCCTCGTCTCTAACCCTTCTTCTTCCTCGTCTCTGATTCTTCCCTCTGAGAACATCCTTGCAGGGCCCGGCGGACCACGGCCCCCATCGCTTTGTGTTCCTCCACCACCCCACCCCACCCCACCCCCACTTGCGTGAATTTTCTTCATTAGTGAGGCCCCTACCGCCCCACAACCAAATTCCCCACCGAGCCCCTTCGTTACTTTGGCCGAACTCCGTGACTCTGAAAAATCAGTGACCCAATTTTGAAATTTAGTCTCTTGTGATTTAACTAGTGTGGAATATAAAAAGCGAAAACCATAAGCATTGGGAGTATAGTGTTGGGCGTGCCATGGCGGATCTGAAGGTGCAAACCAGACAAAGGCAACCACAACCAATGTTTGCTTTCAACTAGCAAGTAAGTGATGGACAAGAAATCAGAGTAAAGCGGTGGCGATCTATTTTCTTGCTGCGATAAATAAGTTGAGCAGATATGAAAAATACCGCCTCTGGAGGCGTATTGTGTATGCATCTCTGAGAATTTGGCGGTGCTGCGGTACCGATGGTTGTCGGTGGCGTGGAAGCAGATCTAGGAGGTAGATGGTGTCGGCGAGTAGCGGTGGGCGAGGCAGTTGTAGGAGCAGCGCCGACACAAGGTGCCTGTGGCGAGGATGAAGCAAGAGGGCGGGATGCAAGGATCCGGTCGAAGCCATAGATGAGAGAGGTCGATCACTTGTAATGGGCAGCGGCGTCGGGGTATCAGCTCGGCATGGTGGAGGAGGGCGGTGGTGGATGGGGTGGCGGACGGAGGAGGCTGGGGTGGAGAGGGTGTTTTGGCGCCCACAGTCTGAATGGGGCAATGGAGGTGGAGAGGAAGGGGAACCATGTCTTGGTAGCGTTTATCTCAAATGCAAGGAAATTTACAAACTTAGCCCCCGTTTCAAATTTCCTACATCACAGCAATATTAGTCGATTGGGGATAGGACGATAATCTCGCATACACCGAATATTTGCCGACGAGAGTTTTTTTTTGGCGCCCACCATGTATGAATCGGGGAGGGAGCAGATTTCGGCCGAGGACACACTATGTTTTGGCGCCCACCGTGTATGAATCCGGGTGAGAGGCGATTATGTCACGTTTGAGTAAAATTACAAACCTACCCCTATCGAAAACTATAGAAATCGAGCAGGTAGGCTTTACGTGGCAGGGATAGGAAGTAGTAATTTCCATCTCGCAGATTTTGGTTTCGGGCGGTTACTGCGACTTTCCCCGTTTGTTCAAAATTTGCAGGGTGCACGTTTTACCGTGCCAACTCAATTCGAATCCCGTTTATATTCTATTTTTTCGGGCGGGATCCATTTTCGATTGGAATAAAAGTCTATATGCATCATTTTTTATATATACTTTCAAAAGCACAACACCCTTTATACATAAATATGGTTTACAAATGGCATGATCTCGGATTCATAAGGTTGTATCCATCAATTTGGATTTTCAAATTTTTGAGACCACTTTATGTTGAAATCCAATGTATGCATTCCTCGCTAACTTTCTCCAATTAATGTGTGTTTCATGCGGGGTTTTTTACTCCTCAAACATGTATAATGTGTTTCACACACGCAACATATAGTGTAATCCCGTTTTGACATTAATTGCATATAAATCATGCATTGTTTCTAATTAAAGAATCTATGGATCACCAATCTTGATAAACTATATAACATTACGTGTCCTCAAATTCAAATGAATATGCATGTTTGATACACCAATTTGCGTTATGATATTATCGATGTCGTGATCTCCATTTTAAAAATTTGAATCCCATTTAATCCAGATATTCGTCTCATATAACTATCACTCATGGTTATATAGGACTATCTCTCTAGACCTATATGCGTTCATCGTGTCTCGGGTATCTCTCGTGCTACCTGTATGTCGACAATGATCTTTTATCTTCGTAACACACTGATGGTACTCTATCCCTTGACCTTCATCACTCTATCTCTCTCTAAGTATATCTCGCTCCCTACTATGTGTCTCTAACTATGATTCTCCATGTGGAATTTCTCTCTCACACAAACACAAAACTTTGTCTCCCGGGGTCTCATTTCTCTCTACTATTCCCCTGTGTGCCACTTGCACACCCCTCATAACAAGATGTCTTTCGCACCTTAGGTATCTTAAATATCTCTTTCTCACACACAAATACAAACACTGTCTCCCAGGGTCTCATATTTCTCCACTGTTTTCTTGTATGTCGCTCACACACACTCTCTCCCTAGAGATATCTTGCGTTCCCTCATATGTTTCTCTAGCTATCACTCTCGTTTTGAAATATCTTTCTCTCTCGCAGACACAAAACTCCGTCTCTCGGGATCTCATTTCTCTCTGATATTTGTTTGTATGTGAGTCACAAATACCCTTTCTTCATCTCTCTCACCCACACCCATAACTCAGCCTTGATCCACTCGACTCCTATCTCTAGCAGCACTAGCTAAGCGTATTTATCTTTCTATTTATCTGTTTCTCCATCAACCTTGTTTCATTTATAGGTTGATCTCTTTTTACAATCGTTGTGCCTCACTCCTCTGCTAGCCATAGATGCATGCTCCAGCCGCCACTATCTCTTAAAGACAAAATACATGCTCAATTGTGGGGCCTTCTTCTGCATTCTCGCATGCATGCATATTGTCATACCGATCCGTCCCTCCCATGTTGTTGATCTTAGCTTATGACTTATGTCTTCTTTCTTTTATCTCGATCATCTTGGCACACACACACACATCCACATATACATGTATACCTCTCACACATGCACGTTGATGGTCTCTATGTCTCTATACGTAGTTAATTACCCTCAACCCTAACGCCACATCGAATCGTTCTCTTCTTGTGTGCACATAACTTCCGCCTAGATGGGTAAAACACAGTCACATAACAATCTCCTTCTAGCTACCCCTCTCACTCTTCCCTATATCCCCGAAACCAATAAGACCATCCCTTCGTTTAATTCCCCTACATGCACCATCGATATATAGTAGTCTTCCTCGGTGTCTCTCGAACAAACACATTCTGTCGATGTCGACTACTCTCACGCGCACACACCTTCTCTTCCCTCTCTACAGGCATTTTCTCTCGCGCACCCCATCGTTGGTGGCCTCTGCCATACACACCTCTCTATGATGAAGCCATGCACACTTAAATTACATCCGCAACCGAGGACCTCGCGAGACACACACAAACAAACACACGCACACACACACACGCACCCACCACCCACCACCCCCACACACACACACACACACACACACACACTAAGACTCCATCACACACACACACACACACACACACAAGACTCCATCTCTCTCTCTCTCTCTCTCTCACCCCCCCCCGAACACACACACACGAGACTCCATATCACACACACATGCTCTAGGCAAAGCATTTGTTCCTACCACCCTTCATCCACCCTTACTCGTATGATAAACAATCACCTTAATTTACTTGTATAACATGGACAAATTCCACTTTACTTTAGTAGTTAGCAAACTTATCATTTGTACCCTTATAAAAAATTGGGTTGTCGATGATGGTGTACTGCCATCTTGTAATATAGACCGTCGATCTATATCGGCGGATAGAAAACAAACTATGATAATTTTACAAAGATAGCTGCACCTCTCTCCACATCCTTATCTCCCACAACCTCATTCTTGAGAAATTAAAAAAGTCTCTGGAACAATCTAGCATGGTGGCCGCTGCGCTTGCTGCACAAATCCATCCCATGCCTCCGCCCATTCAACCACCGGTCACCACCACGCTCCTCCTCCTCACCTTATCTCTCATCTTTCATTTTCGATGACATTCTCAAGATACCAGTTTTCCGATAAAATTCTCGAAATATCATTAGTTTTTACATGGTATTACTCCTACATGGGTAAATGACAACATGTGTTTTGTAAAAAATGCATATTGATGTTCCGTGCAATGCACGAGCATCTTGCTTGTAATTATATAGCATAAATCACGAGCAGGAAGTGACATTTTTTACACAACCCGTTAACATGGCCATGTAAATCACTAGCTAAAGTAAATACCATTATACTTATATTACGATGCAAAAGGTTGAGTACATGTCCGAAGAGTAGAGTCGCTTTACGCACTCTATCTCTGAATCTCACACACACACGATTCTTGGCGCCCTTAAGCGGAGACACATATGTTACAATTTGTGCACCCAGCGGTACCGTGATGCTGCACATTTATTTAAGCGAGCAGCGAACCCAAACAATAGCTGCATTCTTTTCCCTCCGCCGCCTCTTCTCAGTGTCGCCGTCGCCCGGTAGGATGAGGATCTGACATGAACAATCCTACCATTCTATCACGACATGTGGGACCCCCAAGCGTGGGTCCCACCGATCAACGAAGGAAAAGGTAAGGTAAAGCGATGATAGCCATGTCGGAGGATCCATGTCCCTGCAGTAGCCATGGCCGACGAAGGTAACAACATCGCCATACTCCATGGGCGGCTCTTTAATCTCGAAATTTTAGTGGTCATGCATGCATCTTTTGTGCTAGCACTCCTATATAAGGGTTGACGGTCGCTTCTCGCGGACATCTTGAGGCGGTGGAAGAGGAAGAAGAGAGAGCGGGCTATGGAGTAACATTTTTTACCACAATTTATTAGGAAGCGAGTGCAATAATTGAGTAGTTTTGCAAACTACTAGTACTACACTGGCTGTTCAAAACCTATACTCCCTTGCCGGTAGCGCTTCCGCGCTAAACATTCAGCGTCGCCACAGGCGTCGATTGCGCATTAATGCCGGCGAGGCGGGCGACCTCTCTGGCGCCCGGCTTTGAAGCGGCCTGACGGCGAAAGCGCCGCTTCCGGTGCACCATTGCTCGGCGTCGAGGCGGCCATAGGCCTGTTTGAATCCATGGGTTAGAGTTAGTTTGAGCGATTGGGCTCAAATATCCATAAAGTATCCAAGCATGAGGGTTTAAATTGGAGGAAGTTGCAATGAACCAACCAAAAAAACTATCCCACCCAAGAGGTGCTAGCGGAGATAGTTCTCATTGGGACCTTGAAAAATCACTTCTCTTTCTCCATCAAGTGCATTTATTGTCAATCTAACCTGTCACCCAAACACCTCTTTGGCTCTGATTAGTTCAGGGTTAGTCATGAGTTAGTCTAACCTCTAGCTAAGTTAGAGTATCCAAGCAGGGAAGCGGTATAGGGCGTGCAAGTTTCTCAAAGCATACTGATCAAATTAAATGCGTGAAAGGATTTTTTCCTTTTTGAAAGCGGAGCGTGAAAGGATTTTTAGAATGCTCTTGGCATGTCAATAAAACATGATGTGTTCACCAACCTCAATAGGCGGCAAAACTCCAGCCGCCCCACTTTGAGAGAGGCGAGGAGGGAGAAGCGTCTGAGCTCTTTGGATTACTAGAGATAGGTGTCGCCTGAAGCCAAGAAATATGGTGATAGCGTGGGTTGGCCATGTACTAGTATGATGTAACTACACTGGGCTGCCGTGTTTTGTACTCTTCCAGTCCACTGTGGAGATGATTGGTTGATTTTATATCGCTGAATAATATAAAATATTATGAGTGCAGGCGCTCCACCCTGAGGTTCCTTGCTCCTTCTCGGTCATCGGGAATCTATGTTCTTCCACTCTATATTTTTTTCGTGATCTTTGTTCATCCTTTTGCCAACATGCAACACATCTAGCATCAAGGTGCACGTGTCATGCAAGGATCGTTCCATCTAGCTATATGAAGAACATGTGGAATTGGAACTACAGACGGACATGTACCCGAAGTGGATGTGCGAACACATGTAATGTAGCACCGTAAGTGAAGTAGAAAGGCACAAATAGTATGAACATCGTGGCATATAGCCATTTGTCTCTTACTACCACTAAATGTTGTACATGCAATGCCGGTGATGTTATGGGTATGTGACTAAGTACTCTACTACTACTATATTAATTGGAGGTACATATTAGGTTTTATATTTGTTTACGTGTATGCCTGAGACCTTCCAACTAGGCGTGTATTTCTCTCCGGGTGCGCACTTTGTATCGTTCATACCACTAGTAAAGTTGTACTACTACGTGTGGTCTCCGACCCGAAGTGGAGCGGCTCTACCATGTTGTTCATGTCCCTCCTTTGTTGGCGTGTGCGACATACGGGGCGTGCCATGTGTTTGGCACTCCCGTCGTAAAGTTGAAATGCTAGCATGCATTAGAAATAAAATATATATATAAATCACGGTGATACTATACCACGCGGTATCCTTGCTCCTCGATATCGGAAATAATACTTCCGCTCTCCGACATGTGGGGCGTCGACCATCTGGTCCACTTGCCATGCCCATGAGAACTCAAGGGAGAGTCACCACAGTCGTTCTTGCGCAGATAATTACTATGTGCCGTCAAATCACAGGCCCAACCTTTTACCTTTGTGAAGTTGCTCGGACGAAGGAACCATCATGACTTCGTTGAATTCCGCTTCTTGAAGAAAACTCTGTTGTGCCCCGATCTTGCTAGCTTCTGATGGTTACTCCAGCGAAGGCCTCCTTTGGTTCATAGGATAGGAATTTTATAGGAATATGAAAATCATAGGAAGTAAGATGACATGCATCTCAATTCCTATAGATAAAGAGATGCCATTTGATGCATACTCTACAAAAAATACACTTCCGTGATGATCGTGTTTGTCCACGATGGGTCGCGTTTTTGTCATGCATGTACATCCATGGCGATTTTATGGCAGAATCAAGATAGTCATACTGTCTTTGTCGAAGAAGTGTTCCATGACATTACCAAAATTATCATCACGAGTGTCCACTTCCATGAGGATAAATCATGGCGTCCTGAAGTGCTTTCATCAAGGGTGACCGACCGTGGCATCCACCATAGCGGGCGCCATTAAGCTATCTGGTGGGTTTTGGATCCGATAACCCATTAACAACCCGACCAATGGGGATTTTCCATGTGTAAAATCATGATTGCTGGAGGAAACGCGTGTCGGCTCATCGTTGAGGCGGATGTCATCCACTCATTGGACAAAAGGCGCCTATGATACATCGACCGTGCGCGATTAGCGAGCCCATTCACGTGAAAAGGCGGCCCGTTTGACTTGCTCAAAAGGTGGCGGGCGGCCCATGGAAAGCTTTGTTAACAGCATGTTACGCATATAGCCCATTTACAACCCACTAACCCAAGGCCTATTCGCCCTATCTGAATTAGGCCCGATGGCGTCATCTGGGCCATCAATATGACTCCATCCGTTTTCGCCGGCCCATGTATGGCCCATGGCGTCTTCGGCCCATATGAGGCCCTATGTAACTCTTGGCCTATTAATGGCCCGTGGTGGCCGGCCCGCAATGAACGGTGTATCACTTTACACCCATTAACGGCTGTGGTGGCGGCCCGTAATGAGCGATGTATCACTTGATACCCATTAAGGGCCCATTATTGATTGAGCGTTTCAGCCCATGTTATCTTCGGCCTTCTCGAGCCCATTTATTCTTGGGCTCATTTCGGCGATCGTTTACTTACGGCCCGTTCTTGTCATTTTACGCTTGTGGGCCAAATTCAGCCCGTGGTTCTGATCGGCCCATTTGTGGTCCGTTAATCGTTGGGCGTTTTCATAGCGTCATCAAATCGGCCTATTAATAATGGCCCATTATGGTGGCCCATGAGCAGGCGATTCAACTCTAGCCGTTCACGACCATAATCGTCTGTTATTGGCCCATGTTTGCCAATCGTTCATCTGACCGTAGAAGGCCCATTGTTTCTCTGACTCGTGAAGGCCTACTATTTCTGACCCGTAGAAGGCCCTTGTTTCTATGGCCCGTGGGAGGCCGGTGTCACTCGATAAATATTAGCCCATGGTTATTGTGGCCTAGTTTAAAAAATGGTTATTGCAGCCACTAGCAAACGCGGAAAAAAAGCGCTGACTACAAGCAAACAAAAAAACAAGACAACAAGAAATAAATAAGCAAGCAACTTATGCTAGGCTATCACGGCTATTACATATTACATCCCTTTGGGCATCAAAGTTAGCCACCGGTGCAAATATAGGGAACAAAGCAGCATATCATATACCTTTGGTTGTCAAAGTTGGCGACCAACGCAAATATATGCATGACAAAACAAATCGAACTGAAACAACGGAAGATCTCAGAAACAATATCACAGGGACCCATAATGCTGGCAAGATGCTTAGCAAGCTTATTAACTTTCTCTTGTTTGGCGCTTAAATCCTCCGGTAACTTCTTTGTTGCACCGGAAAATATGCATCTGAATTCTGCGGGGACTTCCTCGGTCCTTTAGCTTCTGTTTGCTTTGTCATTCGATGTCTTTCAACTTGAAGTTGAGACTCAAGAAAACGAACTGATTGGCAGCGAGTTGAAGAGCTTGTGCGGTGATAGTGGCGATGCTTTCGAACACTACATCAAGAGCAGGACTTTTGGGTTCCCTCACTTTGTCGTCAAGATAGTTTTATCGACTTTCTTGGAGACCAACAGGGATGTCTCACTATCTTGAACCTTATCTGCATTACTTCCTTTACCATTGGATAGCAGCAGTCTTGTTCTCCAATATTTTGTCCGCATTCTAAAAGAGAAACAAGCAGACACATCACATGTTTACCATGTTGTATATGGAACTCATTTTGGTAAATGAGTTCAGTAGTAAAGTGGACAGGATAACAACATGAAACAAACATATATCTATGTACCATGGTCACTTTATGGTCTATATCATTCTAGTTTTGTTGCCAAATCAAGATAGAGACACAGTTCAAATAATATTTGTTCAAGACAAAGCATAATAGATAGAATATAAGTGTGGGTAACTATAGAGCAATAACAACACTTGTAATGTGCATGCCATGAGAACATAACTGTTTATTCAATTGAAACTGAAATCAACATAGGCAGGTTACAACGACAAACCAATTAAAAGCAGGTTTAAAACATACATTGCGCCATTGGAGTTTCAATTCCATCCTTCAAATTTGGAAATAGTTGGTATGAGTAAATCTGATAATGCAACAGCAAAGGAGTATGAACCATAGCTCTGAGAACTGACTTGATAACAAATCTTCTTCTCCTTTAGGCGTTGAGTTGGGATTGAGTGGTGGTCCTCGTGCTTTGGTCACTGCGGTTCCCTTACTAACTGCTTTCGTGTTTGGGTGCTCTGTGGTGGAGGCAGTGCTGTCTCAGCTGGAGCTGGGTTACTATCTGCCGGGGTTGGGATTAGAAGGGGTGTAGCTGGTTCTCTGTCCAACTGGGTAGGGGTACAATCTGCGAGAGTCTGGGTTATTGTAACACCCCGGAAGTAACTTTCCATATTTGGAACTCCAACTCTTGCCATTTTCGGCATTGATATATGATATTCCCTCCATGGTTGGGTTTTCTTCTTTTTGCATTTTTGTACATGTCATGCATTTTTATATTATGTCATCATGTGCATCGCATTTTGCATACGTGTTCGTCTCATGATTCCGAGCATTTTTCCCGTTGTCCGTTTTGCAATCCGGCACTCCTATCTCCCCCGGCGGTCCCTTTTACGTTTTTCCGTGTGCGGGTATTAAACCTTCTCGAAATGGACGAGGATTGTCTAGTGGCCTTGGTATACCACCGTAGACCACGGTCAAGTTTGGTCATTTGGAGCTCGTTTGGTACTCAGCAGTTAACGCACTCTCATAAAGGCCTCTTTTAAGTTGCAGCCCAACACCCTTCAAACAGCCCAATAACCCATCTAAGTCACTTCCATGCTCTCCGTCGTTCGATCGCGATCGTGTGGTAACTACACCTCATTTGGACTCTCTAGCTCCCTCTATGCCTATTTAAGCAAACCCTCCCGTCCAAATTCGCGGATCAAATTCCCCGAAACCCTAAATCTCCTCTCCGGCGCGGACGTGTCCGTCGCGCAGACCAGGCTCAGCGAGATCTCCACAGCGCGCCGCCTTGCCCCTTGAACCCGGCGGCCCGTCCCAGGCGATCCGGGCCGCTCCGCCGCCTCGCCCGCCGCTTACCGCCCGCCGCCGGAGCGGGCAGCGCCCCCCCTCCGCCGCTCTGCCCCCCCCGGCAGTGCCGCCCGGCGGCTTCGCCGCCGCCCGCCACCGGCCAGTAGCGCCCGCCTCGCCCGGCGCCGCCCATGCCTTCGCCCAGCGCCCGTCCGGCGCGCGCCGCCCCGCCGGCGCCCGGCCCCTCGCCGACCCGCCCCGCGCTCCTCCCCTTGGCGACCGCCTCCTCCGGCGAGCTCCGGGAGCCCGCGCCCCACCGTCGCCCGATCCGGCCTCGGGAAGCGAGCCGTTGACTTCTCTTTCCCCCTCTTTTTTCTTCTAAGTCATTAATCGCATGATATTTTGTGTCATTTTCAAGTGGTGTATCTTTGCATCTGTAGATCCATTTTGCGCGTATAATATGTCAAAATGTTCGCCTCGAAGAGTAGATCATTTCATCTCATTGCATCATTTTCATTTGAGCTCATCTTGATGCCCGAAATGCTGTTGGAAGAGTGCTATGTGATGTTAGTTTCTGTTTTTAACAGAACTTGCACTTTTATTATTTTGCCATGATTATTGTGTGCACCCTATGAATTTTAGTCCTACATGTGTTTTGTAAAATGCCATGCCATCTTTCCAGGGGTGTATGCCATGTATTTTTGTGATCTATGTGGTGACTAGCACAAGCATGCAAAGTAGGTGTCCTGATGTTGTTGATTTCAGCCCTGTTTTAGCTGATTTTGATGCCATGTTTACTTGATGATACCGAGAGATCTATGGATATTTTGAGATACTTCATTAAGGGTGTTTTGTAAAACATGTCTTGCTCTATCCATCCATGCCTTTGTTTTCAATTATGGAGTTCCATAGCTTGAGTCAATCGAGCTCTACTTTTGCTATCAAATGTTTCCTGGCAGATTGTATACATGTTATTCAATTTTGCCTAGCTTGTTGTGGTTGATCCATTTATGCTATGTTATTGTTCTTGCCATATATGTCTTCTATGTCATGTCTTCTTGATGTATGTATGCTTAGTTTTTCATATAAGGCTCTGTAGTGAGTGCATTGAGCTTGTTAACATGCCTACTCGTTATCAGTTTTTGACATGCCATGTTGCTGAATCTGTTAACGAAACTTTCAATATTGACATGGGTGTTACTATATTTTCTAGTCCTTTTTGGCTTATTGTCAGTAAGGGACTTTTGATCTATGCTTTGAGTAGATTCATGCCATGCCATGTTTTGCTATTTTAAGTTCCTGTAGCATGTAGTTTTCTTGCTCTGAACTTTGCAACCTGATGCTGTTTTTGCCATGTCCAGCCTGATATTTTGTGCACTTTTGCCATGCTTGTTTGAACCTGTTATGATGTGAACTAGCCGTAGCTCAGTGCTCATCTTTTGTCGAGCATCATGTGTAGATCACTGCCATGTGCTTTGTTGATACGTTTGGGTGCAGTAGATTAATTATTTGTTGTTTGCTAAGTGGCATCATGCTGTTAATGGCAGATTTGCGCCATTCTTGTTTTGCTTGTCATTTGCAAACCGTGCATCCGATTCGGTGATCTTTATATCGATTTCAGCGAAATCATCTCATCTTTCAGTGGCATACTTGGTTTGCCAAGTTGATGCCTGGTTCATCATTTACCTTCGGGCGCACATTAGCATTGCATATCGCATCCGCATATCATGTCATGTTTTGCATCATGTTGATTGTGCATTGCACCGTGATTTATTGTGGTTCCTTTGTTTGTGTTTTTGCTTTGGGTAGAGTCGGAGGCGAGTGCGTGAGCGAGGAACCTGTTGAGAAGCGCTTTCGAGGATCAAGCTTTCGACAACTCTGAGAACATTGCGAGCAAGATGACCATACCCTCGAAATCACTTCTATCTTTGCTATGCTAGTTGCTCGCTCTTTTACTATGCCTATGCTGCGATGCCTACCACTTGCTATATCATGCCACCCATATTGCCATGTCAGCCCTAACCATCCTTTCCTAGCAAACCGTTGATTGGCTATGTTACCGCTTTGCTCAGCCCTCTTATAAGCGTTGCTAGTTGCGGTGAAGCTGAAGTTTGTTCCTTGTTGGAACATGGAGATGTTGTTCCTTTTTGGAACATGTTTACTTGTTGGGGATATCACAATATCTATATCTGCTATTATTAATACATCTATATACTTGGTAAAGGGTGGAAGGCTCGGCCTTATGCAGTGTTTTGTTCCTCTTGCCACCTAGTTTCCGTCATACGGTGTTATGTTCCTTGATTTTGCGTTCCTTACGGTTGGGTGATTTATGGGACCCCTTGACAGTTCGCTTTGAATAAGACTCGTCGGCAAGGCCCAACTTTGGTTTTACCATTTGCCACCTAAGCCTTTTCCCCGGGTTTCGCGAGCCGAGGTCATCTTTATTTAACCCCGGACGGTGCTCCTTGAGTGCTGGCCAGCAAGTGAACTGCGGGGCCACCACGGGAAACTTCGAGGCTTGGTTTACTCGTAGGATGTCTCATCCGGATGTGCCACTGAGCGAGATATGTGCAGCTCCTATCGGGTTTGTCGGCTGTCAGGTGGCTTTGCTGGTCTTGTTTTATTCTTTGTCGAAATGTCTTGTAGTCCGGGATTCGAGATTGATCGGGTCTTCGGTAGAAGAATATCCTTCGTTGACCGTGAGAGCTTATAATGGGCTAAGTTGGGACACCCTGCGGGGTAATATCTTTGAAAGCCGTGCCCTTGATTATGAGGCAGATGGGAATTTGTTAATGTCGGTTGTAGAAAACCCAAAGTTGACCTCAAATAAAATACACATCAACGGCGTGTGTAACCGTGATGGTCTCTTCTCGGTGAGTCAGGGAAGTGAACTGATGTTGGAGTTATGTCGGCGTAAGTAGTTCAGGATCACTTCTTGATCGCTATTAGCTTCACGACAGTGCTTTGCTTCTCTCCTCGCTCTCTTTTGCGAGTAGCCACCATATATGCTAGTCGCTTGTTGCAGCTCCACTTTACTACTCGGTCCTTCCTATAAGCTTAAATAGTCTTGATCTCGCGGGTGTGAGATTCTGAGTCCCGTGACTCACAGATACTTCAAACCGATTGCGAGTGCCGGCGATGCGGTGCAGGTGATTCAACCGAGCTCAAGTGGGAGTTTGGCGAGAGCGTGGTGGTTACTATGTGTCTTTTCGGATGATCGGTAGTGGTGCCCAGTTGGGGCGATTGGGGATCATGTAGCATTTGGGGTATCTTCTTTTATTTTGGTTCCGTAGTCGGACCTTGAGTGTACTCTGAATGATGGATGTTTATTTATGTCTTGTGTGAAGTGGCATTGTAAGCCAACTATGTACCTTTTCCTTAATTATTACATGGGTTGTGTGAAGATTACCTCACTTGCGACATTGCTTTCAATGCGGTTATGCCTCTAAGTCGTGCCTCGACACGTGGGAGATATAAGCCGCATCGAGGCGTTACAAGTTGGTAATCGAGCCTTCCCGACTTAAGAGCCCCCTACTTGATTGTTTCTTGGCGTTGTTGAGTCTAGAATGGAAAATGTTTTGAGTCTTAGGATTATATATATCGGAGTAGGATTCTTTTACTTCCGGTCCTTAATCGCTCTGTGAGGTCTCTGGCGTAGAGTTTTGACTCTCCTCTTCTCAATTTTCACTAAAAATTTTTTTAGGATCACGTGGGTATCTTGGAATCGTTAGATGGTTTTGTGGCGAGAACATTGTTCTTGGTGCCTCGACATTTAGGGGTTGTGGCGGTGTCCGGGGAGTTGAGCTCAGGGTGTTGTCGTCACAATTTTATCGTTGCGATTCTGGAATACGAGTTTTGCCGACATGAAATCTCTTTTGTGCAGTTGTTGGTGAGATAACCTGATAGCCCGATCTTGTGGCGAGTCTTGGGAATATTGCCATGACTTGTATAACGGATGTTTTTGAAGGTCGAGGTACCACGATTTCCGAGATTTCTTGGTTATGTGTTGTGGATGGATCAATTTGGATCTAGGTATTGTTAGTTTGGGTGATATATTTTGTGTCCTGTATCCCCAACACCAGATTGCATAACCAGAAAGTTTGGGAGTTTATAGGTGGGAATTCTAGTAGCTTCGGGATATTCTTTCCGACGGATGTATGATTTGAGATTGGGGTTCAAAGTTTAGTGGTCCGCCCATTCACGGTCGATTCTGATGGTGGGGGCGTCTTAAAGAATCCTTGGCTATGCTGATTCGGGGCGTCTTGTTAGTCATTCGTGGCGTCCGCTATCGTCGTGTCGTGTGGGCCCCACCACGAACACTTTGGGCGAAATCTCTATCATGTGTTTGTTCGGCTCATTCTAGAAGCCAACCTTTTGTTTCAGTTGTGATATTCGATTTGTTTCTAAGGCGGATGTTGTTTCCATATCCTTTATCTAAATGGCTTCTCACCTTAATGGGCGTGTCATGTTTAACTTTGGAATTCATTCGTTCATTCTTGTTGAATGTTTATTGTGAAGACTATATGTTGCAATTTCTATCCGTTGATCCTACTTATCTATTTGTCTATCAAAGGACTAACGGATGTCACCCTCTTGAGGATGGCTCCATGTAGCGTCGAATCCGGATCGCAATGATGGGGATCGATCGAACCCTCCACCTCCACCTCCGCCTCCGGAGGCACGGCAAGCTATCATGGCAGCCACCAATGCCAATGCTCGAGATGATTTTGCAGCTCTTGCAGAAGCGTACTCGAGGGCAAGGCAATCAAGGAAATCAAGGTCAAGGCAACAATCAGCCACACTTTGCTACTCTCGATCGGTTCCTCGCTAATCAGCGAAGTCTTTCGGTTTACGTGTTGAGGCCCGAGGCGGCTGACGATTGGCTTGTGGACATCTGCAAGCACTTTGGTGTAGCAATGTCGGACACGAGGATTTTGTCAAGTTTGCATCGTTTCAACTCAAGGATCAAGCTGCTTTGAGTGGTACCGGCAATACAAAGATTCGAGAGGAGGTCATGTCATTACAGGATGAGTTCGCCGTGATTTGAGCTCATCACATTCGAAAAGTGTTGTTGAGAGCAAGCGTGAGGAGTTCCGCAATCTCAAGCAGGGCAACATGTCGTCTATCAATACAATATCCAGTTCGAGCTTCGCTCGTTTTGCTAAGCAAGGCGTGCACGATGAAAGAGTATGATCTATCAATTGAGAGGTGGTGCGAGAGAAGATCGCAATTACCTCTTGTGCTGTTTGAGCGAGATAAGTATGATGATTTCTACAACATGGCTCTGAAGCAAGAAGCTGCCAGCTCAAATGTGAGGCTTCTAAGAAGAGAATCGGGGATGCAGTTCAGTCCTCTTCGTCCTCTCAAGTGGCAGCTAAGCAGCGAAGTTTACCTTCCTCCTCCTCCGTTCCGTCGGCCTTATCGGAGAAGAACTCAGGTGGCGTGGATCTTCCACCCACCCAACCCAAGCTATCGAGAACAAGTCTAATTCTCAAGCTCCAAGGTCAAGTGCTCCTTACCACCGTCCGCTCTTTGAGGTCACTTGCAACAAGTGTCGCATAAGGGTCACTATCGAACAAATGCTTCACCAGGCGCCTTCGCCTCCTCCTCTGTGAAATCTTCCAGCAATGCGGTGGTCAAGCATAATCCCAAGTTTGCAAAGGTCAATATGATGAATGCAGCTCAAGCGGAGAATCTTGATGTGATTATGGGTAATCTCTCGATTAATGATAGTCTGCAAAAGTCTTATTTGATCTTGGTGCATCGCATTCTTTCATGTCATATCCTTTTGCATGAAGCACAATTTTGATCTGAGAGAATTATCTAAAGCTATGCAAGTTATTTCTCGGCTAAGCGTTTGAGCTCTAGCATGATGGTTCCAAATGTCGGTATCAAGATGGGCGATTATAGATTTCTGGCTAAACCAATTGTTCTCGGTGACTCGGATATTGATCTTATTCTCGGAATGGGTGGCTTTCTCGCACAAAGCTCAGATTGATTGTGCTGCGGGAAATTCAATTGACTCACTCTTCTAATGATGTGATCATCTATGCGCTCGTGATGAAACCATTCGGTTGTTTTCTCTCAATGAGAAGAGGCGAACTGAATGCCATCTCTCAATTCGATCGTTTGTGAGTACCAAGATGTCTTTCGGAAGAGCTTGGGTATGCCTCCTCATCGGCGATTGAGTTCGTTATTGATGTTGAGCACGGCTGAACCCGTTTGCAGCGTCCATACAAGCTTGGACTGATGAGCTGAAGGAATTGAAGAAGCAGCTCGATGAACAAGAGCGTCTGGGTTTGATCGGACCGAGTTCATCTCCTTGGGGTTGTGGTGTTCTTTTGTCGGAAGAAGGATGGCGCGGACCGACTTTCGTCGATTACCTCCATTGAATAAGAAGACAATCAAGAACAAGTATCCACTTCCCAACATCAATGAGCTTTTCGAGCAACTCAAAGGTGCTCTGATGTTCTCCAAGCTTGACCGCCGTATGGGGTATCATCAGATTCGCATTCGTGAACAAGATATTCCCAAGACAGCATTGAGAACAAGCTTTGGTTCTTATGAATATCTTGTCATGTCTTTCGGCCTCGTCAATGCTCCTCCTACATTCTCTCGGATGATGAACTTCATATTCAACCCTACACCAATCAATTCGTCTTGGTCTATCTTGATGATATTTTGGTCTTCTCCAAGAATAAGAAGGATCATGCCAAACATTTGCGATTGGTGCTAGACAAGCTCGAGAGTACCAATTCTATGCTAAGTTCTCCAAATGTGAATTTTGGCTTGATGAAGTGCTTTATCTTGGTCATATCATCTCGCCAAGGGCATCGCTGTTGATCCAGAAGGTGTCGCAATTGTGAATTGGGAACCTCCTCGGAATGTCAAGCAGCTCCATGATTTTCTTGGTCTTGCAAGCTATTGCGAAGATTCGTTGAGAACTTCTCCAAGATTGCAAAGCCTCTTTCCAACCTCCTCGAGAAGCATGTGAAGTATATACGGTCTCCAGAGTGTGGCGTTGCTTTCAATACCCTCAAGAGAAACTCGTCACAGCTCTGTTACGACTCCTCTGATGAATCCAAGCCATTTGAAGTTTTTGTGATGCTTCTCTTCAAGGTCTCGGTCTGTGTTAATGCAAGAGAAGAGAGTTGTGGCTTATACCTCTCTTGATTGAAGCCCAGAGAAGAACTACCCCACTCACGATCTTGAGTTGGCGGCGATTGTCCATGCATTGATTACGTGGAGACATCTCTTGTTGGGAAGAAAAGTGGACATTTTCACCGATCACAAGAGTCTCAAGTACATCTTCACTCAGCCCAACCTCAACCTCGAGGCAGACTCGATGGGTGAGATGATTCAAAGTACAACCCAAGTATTGAATATACTCGGGCAAGGCCAATGTCATTGCAGATGCTTTGGCAGGAAGGCTTCTTTGCAGCAGTCTAATCCTCAAGCCCTTTCGGCGGATCTCTGTGAATCTTTCCATAAGCTGAATCTTCAAGTTGTTCCTCAAGGCTTTCTTGCCAACCTCATAGTCTCTCCTACTTTGGAAGATCAGATTCGTGAGGCTCAACTTCGGATACCATGGTGAGAAAGGTGAAGCGTGGTATCGACAAGGGCATTTCAAGTACAAGTGCTTCCCGTTGATGACAAAGATACTCTTTTCTTTGAGGACGGATTGTGGTTCCTAAGGGTGATCTCGAAAAGTCATTATGAGCAGGCTCACAATTCGCTTCTATCCATTCATCACGGAAATGCGAAGATGTACCATGACCTCAAGCAGTCTTATTGGTGGACTCGAATGGGCGAAATTGCTCAATTCGTGAATGAATGTGATGTCTGCGGAAGAGTGAAAGCAGAACACCAAAGACCAGCTGGTCTCCTTCAACCTCTTGCTATTCCTGAATGGAAGTTTGATCATATTGAAATGGACTTCGTGTTGGCTTTCCAAAGTCCAAGCGTGGAAATGATGCTATCTTCGTTGTCTTTGACAAGCTTACTAAAGTGGCTCATTTTCTTCCTATCAAAGAATCCATCACAGCAGCTCGGTTGGCGAGCTATACACCTCGAGATTGTCTCCTTGCGGCATTCACAAGTGATCTCTTGAGACCGTGGCAGCATCTTTACCTCCAAGTTTTGGGATTCTTTTGAAGGCCATGGGCACCAACATTCGTTTCAGCACAGCTTTCCATCCTCAAACAAGTGGCCAAGTTGAGCGAGTAAATCAAATCCTTGAAGATATGCTCGGGGCTTGTGTCATTTCCTTCGGTATGAAGTGGGAAGATTGTCTTCCATATGCGAGTTCTCTTACAACAACAGCTTCCAAGCGAGTTGGGCAAGGCCCCATTCGAAATTCTCTATGGCGAAAGTGCGTACTCCTCTCAATTAGTGCGAGGCAGGTGAGCGCCAACTTCTTGGAAATGACTTGATCACGAAGCGGAAGAAATGTGCCAAGTCATTCGTGAGAATCTCAAAGCAGCATAATCGCGCGGAAAACTATTATGATGATAAGCACCGTGATGTGGCTTTTGAAATTGGAGACCATGTCTACCTCGCGTCTCTCAATGAAAGGCACTCGTAAACCCGGTATCAAAGGAAGCTTGCCCCTAGATCGTGGGTCCTTTCAAGATCATTGGCAAAAGCGATCTAGCCTATCAACGAGCTTCCATCCAACTTTGCAAGCGTGCGATGTGTTTCCGTGTCACAACCATAAGTGCTTCAAGACTCTGAGCACTATCAACCGAAGAGATTGACCTTCAAGAAGATCTCTCTTATCATGAGCACCCGTTGCTATTCTTGAAGAAAGCGGCGCAAGACTGCAACAAGTCAATCAAATTCCTGAAAGTGAAGTGGTCACACCATTCCGACCGAGAAGCTACACAGGGCGCGAGGATCACCTCCGTTCGAGTATCCGGAGTTCTTTAAGTCCTAGATCTGGGGCGAGATCCTCTTGTAGTGGTGGAGTGTTGTAACACCGGAGTAACTTTCCATATTTGGAACTCCAACTCTTGCCATTTTCGGCATTGATATATGATATTCCCTCCATGGTTGGGTTTTCTTCTTTTTGCATTTTGTCCATGTCATGCATTTTATATTATGTCATCATGTGCATCGCATTTGCATCGTGTTAGTCTCATGATTCGAGCATTTTTCCGTTGTCCGTTTTGCAATCCGGCACTCCTATCTCCCCGGCGGTCCCTTTTACGTTTTTCGTGTGCGGGTATTAAACCTTCTCGAAATGGATCGAGGTTTGTCTAGTGGCCTTGGTATACCACCGTAGACCACCGGTCAAGTTCGGTCATTTGGAGCTCGTTTGGTACTCAGCAGTTAACGCACTCTCGCAAAGGCCTCTTTTAAGTTGCAGCCCAACACCTTCAAACAGCCCAATAACCCATCTAAGTCACTTCCATGCTCTCCGTCGTTCGATCACGATCGTGTGGTAACTACACCTCATTTGGACTCTCCTAGCTCCTCTATGCCTATTTAAGCAAACCCCTCCGTCCAAATTCGGATCAAATTCCCCCGAAACCTAAATCTCCTCTCGCGCGGGCCAAACCCGAGATCTCCGCGCAGCGCCTCCATGAGCCCGCGAAGCACGGCAGCCGTCCCAGGCGATCCGGGCCGCTCGCCCGCCTCCGCCCGCCCGCTTCGCCCGCCCTTGCGGGCCGGGCAGCGCCCCCCCCCGCCAGCGCTCCGCCCCGCCGGCCGGCGCCGCCCAGCGGCTCGCCGCCGCCCGCCGCCGGCGGCGCGCCGCCTCTCCTTGGCCGCCGCGCCAGCGCCGCCTTCGCCCAGCGCCCGATCCGGTAGCGCCGCCGCCGCGCCGGCGCCCGGCAACCTCGCCGACCCCGCCGCCCGCGCTCCTCCCGCCGGCGACCGCCTCCTCCGGCGACTCAGGAACCCCGCGCCCCGTCGCCCGATCCGATCGATCCGGCCTCGGGAAGCGAGCCGTTGACTTCTCTTCCCCCTCTTTTTTCTTCTAAAAGTCATTAATCGCATGATATTTTGTGTCATTTTCAAGTGGTGTATCTTTGCATCTGTAGATCCATTTTGCGCGTATAATATGTCAAAATGTTCGTCTCGAAGAGTAGATCATTTCATCTCATTGCATCATTTTCATTTGAGCTCATCTTGGTGCCCGAAATGCTGTTGGAAGAGTGCTATGTGATGTTAGTTTCTGTTTTTAACAGAACTTGCACTTTTGTTATTTTGCCATGATTATTGTGTGCACCCTATGAATTTGAGTCCTACATGTATTTTGTAAAATGCCATGCCATCTTTCCAGGGGTGTATGCCATGTATTTTTGTGATCTATGTGGTGACTAGCACAAGCATGCAAAGTAGGTGTCCTGATGTTGCTGATTTCAGCCCTGTTTTAGCTGATTTTGATGCCATGTTTACTTGATGATACCGAGAGATCTATGCATATTTTGAGATACTTCAGTAAAGGTGTTTTGTAAAACATGTCTTGCTCTATCCATCCATGCCTTTGTTTGCAATTATGGAGTTCCATAGCTTGAGTCAATCGAGCTCTACTTTTGCTATCAAATGTTTCCTGGCAGATTGTATACATGTTATTCAATTTTGCCTAGCTTGTTGTGGTTGATCCATTTATGCTATGTTATTGTTCTTGCCATATATGTCTTCTATGTCATGTCGTCTTGATGTATGTATGCTTATTTTTTCATATAAGGCTCTGTAGTGAGTGCATTGAGCTTGTTAACATGCCTACTCGTTATCAGTTTTTGACATGCCATGTTGCTGAATCTGTTAACGAAACTTTCAATATTGACATGGGTGTTACTATATTTTCTAGTCCTTTTTGGCTTATGGTCAGTAAGGGACTTTTGATCTATGCTTTGAGTAGATTCATGCCATGCCATGTTTTGCTATTTTAAGTTCCTGTAGCATGTAGTTTTCTTGCTCTGAACTTTGCAACCTGATGCTGTTTTGCCATGTCAGCCTGATATTTTGTGCACTTTTGCCATGCTTGTTTGAACCTGTTATGATGTGAACTAGCCGTAGATCAGTGCTCATATTTTGTCGAGCATCATGTGTAGATCACTGCCATGTGCTTTGTTGATACGTTTGGGTGCAGTAGCTTAATTATTTGTTGTTTGCTAAGTGGCATCATGCTGTTAATGGCAGATTTGCGCCATTCTTGTTTTGCTTGTCATTTGCAAACCGTGCATCCGATTCGGTGATCTTTATATCGATTTCAACGAAATCATCTCATCTTTCAGTGGCATACTTGGTTTGCCAAGTTGATGCCTGGTTCATCATTTACCTTCGGGCGCACATTAGCATTGCATATCGCATCCGCATATCATGTCATGTTTTGCATCATGTTGATTGTGCATTGCACCGTGATTTATTGTGGTTCCTTTGTTTGTGTTGTTGCTTTGGGTAGAGTCGGGAGGCGAGTGCGTGAGCGAGGAACCTGTTGAGAACTCTTTCGAGGATCAAGCTTTCGACAACTCTGAGAACATTGCAGGCAAGATGACCATACCCTCGAAATCACTTCTATCTTTGCTATGCTAGTTGCTCGCTCTTTTACTATGCCTATGCTGCGATGCCTACAACTTGCTATATCATGCCACCCATATTGCCATGTCAGCCCCTAACCATCCTTTCCTAGCAAACCGTTGATTGGCTATGTTACCGCTTTGCTCAGCCCTCTTATAGCGTTGCTAGTTGCAGGTGAAGCTGAAGTTTGTTCCTTGTTGGAACATGGAGACGTTGTTCCTTTTTGGAACATGTTTACTTGTTGGGGATATCACAATATCTATTATCTGCTATTATTAATACATCTATATACTTGGTAAAGGGTGGAAGGCTCGGCCTTATGCAGTGTTTTGTTCCCTCTTGCCACCTAGTTTCCGTCATACGGTGTTATGTTCCTTGATTTTGCGTTCCTTACGGTTGGGTGATTTATGGGACCCCTTGACAGTTCGCTTTGAATAAGACTCGTCCAGCAAGGCCCAACTTTGGTTTTACCATTTGCCACCTAAGCCTTTTCCCCGGGTTTCGCGAGCCGAGGTCATCTTTATTTAACCCCGGACGGTGCTCCTTGAGTCTGGCCCAGAACAGTGAACTGCTTGGGGCCTGCAGGGAAACTTCGAGGCTTGGTTTTACTCGTAGGATGTCTCATCCGGATGTGCCACGAGAGCGAGATATGTGCAGCTCCTATCGGGATTTGTCGGCTGTCAGGTGGCTTTTCTGGTCTTGTTTTATTCTTTGTCGAAATGTCTTGTAGTCCGGGATTCGAGATTGATCGGGTCTTCCGGTAGAAGAATATCCTTCGTTGACCGTGAGAGCTTATAATGGGCTAAGTTGGGACACCCTGCAGGGTAATATCTTTGAAAGCCGTGCCCATGATTCTGAGGCAGATGGGAATTTGTTAATGTCGGTTGTAGAAAACCCAAAGTTGACCTCAAATAAAATACACATCAACGCGTGTGTAACGTGATGGTCTCTTCTCGGTGGTCAGGGAAGTGAACTGATGTTGGAGTTATGTCGACATAAGTAGTTCGGGATCACTTCTTGATCGCTATTAGCTTCACGACCACGCTTTTCTTCTCTCTCGCTCTCTTTTGCGAAGTAGCCACCATATATGCTAGTAAACTTGCTGCAGCTCCACTTTACTACTCAGTCCTTCCTATAAGCTTAAATAGTCTTGATCTCGCGGGTGTGAGATTCTGAGTCCCGTGACTCACAGATACTTCAAACCAGATTGCAGGTGCCGATGATGCGGTGCAGGTGATTCAACCGAGCTCAAGTGGGAGTTCGACGAGGCGTGGTCGTTACTATGTGTCTTTCGGATGATCGGTAGTGGTGCCCGGTTGGGGCGATTCGGGATCTGTGTAGCATTTGGGGTATCTTCTTTTATTTTGGTTCCGTGGTCGGACCTTGAGTGTACTCTGAATGATGGATGTTTATTTATGTCTTTGTGTGAAGTGGCATTGTAAGCCAACTATGTATCTTTTCCTTAATTATTACATGGGTTGTGTGAAGATTACCTCACTTGCGACATTGCTTTCAATGCGGTTATGCCTCTAAGTCGTGCCTCGACCGTGGGAGATATAACCGCATCGAGGCGATTAAAGTTATGTGTGGTGGATCTGGTCCTTGCAGCAAGTACAACCGTGGTTCTATCTGCATCAATGGTAGCACTATCTTTTACGAAGACCGTGTTGTTACTCCCTTGAATCTGCCATCACGCTCTCCAATTCAAATGGCTGATAAACAAGAAAAGTAATTGAAAGTATAGACATTGTATGATGAGCAGGTGCAATGGATAGTGGGGAATAAAGAGGGCATGAAATAATTCATATTTATGTTGTCTAACCAAACAGGATAGCATGACACAATTTCACATATATGATGACTAACTAAGCAGGATAGCATGACACAATTTCACATTATGATGGCTAACTAAAAAGATGGAAAGACATAGTTCAAAATATGAGACTATGTAAGCAGGATGACATGACATAACTATATAATGTGTTTATTAAATAGGTTGCCATGCCATAAGTCACATATATTCACGGATAGAATGCCATAATTCAAAATATGATATTTGTAAACACTAAACAGGATGAGATGATATAATTATATGATGTCTTTATTAAATGGGTTGCCATGCCATAATTCAGATAGGCGATGTGTATGTACTATGTAAGCATGATGGCATGATATAATTCAAACATATGATTTATATTTTAAGCAAGTAAGCAGATGGCAATTCATATATGATGTAAAAACTAAGCAATGCAAGACAACATGCATGACATGGGTAATATAACCCTGCAAAGTTTGAGAATAGACCTCAAGGGAAATAGGACTGGTCATCGGTCTACGAATCCTCCTCAGGAGCTCTCTGTAACCAACAAGATATACGCTTGACGGTAGCATTATCTGCTCTGAATACCTTG
>JAHIAM010007156.1:0-22231 GCA_021605205.1 Aegilops longissima
GGTAGAATCTTTGAGTCACGGGGACTCGGCAATCTCACACCCGTGAGATCAAGACTATTAAGCTTATAGGTAGAGACGAGTTGTGAGGTGGAGCTGCAGCAAGCGACTAGCATATATGGTGGCTACATTACATAAAAGAGAGAAGAGAAGCAAAACGCGATCGTGAAACTAGTAGCAAAGAAGTGATCACGAAACTACTTCGTCAAACATAACTCCAACACCGTGTTCACTTCTCGGACTCCGTGAGAAGAGACCATCCATGATTACACCTTGATTGATGTATTTTAATTAAGGTCAACTTGGGTTTTCTACAACGGACATTAACAAATTCCCATCTGCCTCATAACTTGAGCACGGCTTTGAAAGATAATACCCTGCAGGGGTGTCCCAACAAGCCCATTATAAGCTCTCACGGTCAATGAAGGATATTCCTTCTACAGGGAAGGCCGATCGATCTCGGAATCCGGACTACAAGACATTTCGACAATGGTAAAACAAGACCAGCAAGACCACCCGATTGTGCCGACAAATCCCGATAGGAGCTGCACATATCTCGTTCTCGGAGCTGTGGATAAGCTAAGCGTCACGGTACAAGCGTAATCAAGTTGCCAAGGAATGGTCCATACGGTGCTCTAGTTTGGACCAACACTCGAAGGATATAGCGCCCTGATGCGGTTATATCTCCCGTGTGAGAGCACGACTTAGAGCATAACGCATTGAAAGCAATGTCGCAAGTGAGGTAATCTTCACACAACCCATGTAATAAATAAGGAAAGAGATACATAGTTGGCTTACGTCGCCACTTCACACAATACATAAATAAACATCCATCATTGAGTACACTCAAGGTCAGACTCTGGAACCAAAATAAAAGAAGATACCCCAAATGCTACAGATCCCGAATCGTCCCAAGCTGAGCACCACTCACGATCATCAGGAAAAGACACATAAGTAACGACCACGTTCCTCGTCGAACTCCACTTGAGCTCGGTTGAATCACCTTTGGCCTCATCGGAACACAACTGTTTTGGAAGTATCTGTGAGTCACGGGGACTCGACAATCTCACCGAGATCAAGACTATTTAAGCTTATAGGAAGGACAAGGTAGTAAAGTGGAGCTGCAGCAGCGACTAGCATATATGGTGGCTACATACAAAAGAGGCGAGAAGAGGAGCAAAACACGGTCGTGAAACTAGTAGCGATCAAGAAGTGATCCTGAACTACTTACGTCGGACATAACTCCAACACCGTGTTCACTTCCAGGACTCCGCGAAGAGACCATCACGAGTTACACTTGATTGATGTGTATTTTATTGAGAGTCAACTTTGGGTTTTCTACAACGGACATTAACAAATTCCCATCTGCACTCATAACATGAGCACGGCTTTGAAATATATTACCTGCGGGGTGTCCCAACAGCCCATTATAAGCTCTCACGGTCAGCGAAGATATTCCTTCTACGGGAAGACCGATCAATCTCGGAATCCCGGACTACAAGACATTTCGACAGCAATAAAACAAGACCAGCAAAGCCGCCCGATGTCCGACAAATCCCGATAGGAGCTGCACATATCTACGTTCTCGGAGCACATCCGGATAGGTCAGCCTACGAGTAAAACCAGCCCTCGAGTTGCCCGTGGTGGCGCCGCCGGTCTGCCAGTTGGACCAACACTCGAAGAAACCTTGGTCAGGGGTTAAAATAAAGATGACCCTCGGGCTCCTTGAAACCGGGGAAAAAGGCTTAGGTGGCAAATGGTAAAACCAAAGTTGGGCCTTGCTTTGGGCGAGTCTTATTCAAAGCGAACTGTCAAGGGGTCCCATAAATCACTTAACCGTGTGAGAGCATAAAATCAAGGAACATAACACGGTATGGCGGAAACTAGGGTGGCAAAGTGGAACAAAACACAGGGCATAAGGCGAGCCTTCCACCCTTTACCAAGTATATAGATGCATTAATTATAGCAGATATATATTGTGATATCTAACAAGTAAACATGTTCCAAAAGGAACAACATCTCCATGTTCAACAAGGAACAAACTTCATCTTCACTGCAACTGCATGGCGCTATAAGAAAGGCTGAGCAAAGCGGTAACATAGCCAATCAACGGTTTGCTAGGAAAAGGATGGTTAAGGGGCTGACATGGCAATATGGGTGGCATGATATAGCAAGTGGTAGGCATCGCAGCATAGGCATAGCAAAAGAAAGAGCAACTAGCATAGCAAAGATAGAAGTGATTTCGAGGGTATGGTCATCTTGCACGCAATGTTCTCGAGTTGTCGAAAGCTTGATCCTCGTAAAGCGTTCTCAACAGGTTCCTCGTTCACGTACTCGTCTCCGACTCTACCCAAAGCAACAACACAAACAAAGGAACCACAATAAATCACGGTGCAATGCACAATCAACATGATCTGAAAACATGACATGATATCTGCGAGATGCGATATGCAATGCGTATATGCGCTCCGGAAGTAAATGATGAACCAGGCATCAACTTGAAACCAAGTATGCCACTGGAAAGATGAGATGATTTGGTTGAAATCGATATAAAGATCACGGAATCGGATGCACGGTTTGCAAATGGCAAACAAAACAAGAATGGCGCAAATCTGCCATTAACAGCATGATGCCACTTAGCAAGCAACAAATAATTAAGCTACTGCACCCAAACGTATCAACAAAGCACATGGCAGTGATCTACACATGATGCTCGACAAAAGATGAGCACTGAGCTACGGCTAGTTCACATCATAACGGTTCAAACAAGCATGGCAAAAGTGCACAAAATATCAGGCTGGACATGGCAAAAACAGCATCAGGTTGCAATGTTCAGAGCAGCAGAACTACATGCTACAGGACCTTAAAATAGCAAACCAAGGCATGGCATGAATCTACTCAAAGCCTAGAACAAAAGTCCCTTACTGACCATAAGCCAAAAGGACTAGAAAATATAGTAACACACATGTCAATATTGAAAGTCTAGTTAACAGATTCAACAACATGACATGTCAAAACTGATAACGAGAGGCATGTTTACAAGCTCAATGCACTCACTACAGAGCCTTAAATGATAAACTAAGAACACATACATCAAGAAGACATGGCATAGAATACATACATGGCAAGAACAATAACATAGCATAAATGGATCAACCACAACAAGCTAGGCAAAATTGAATAACATGTATACAATCTGCCAGGAAACATTTGATAGCAAAAAGTAGAGCTCGATTGACTCAAGCTATGGCACTCCATAATTTCAAACAAGGGCATGGATGGATAGAAAACATGCTTTACAAAACACCCTTACTGAAGTATCTCAAAATATGCATAGATCTCTTGGTGTCATCAAGTAAACATGGCATCAAAATCAGCTAAAACAGGGCTGAAATCAGCAACAACAGGACACCTACTTTGCATGCTTGTGCTAGTCACCACATAGATCACAAAAATACATGGCATACACCCCTGGAAATATGGCATGGCATTTTACAAAACACATATGGGACTCAAAATCATAGGGTGCACACAATAATCATGGCAAAAATAACAAAAGTGCAACTTCTGTTGAAACAGAAACTAACAACACATAGCACTATTCCAACAGCATTTCGGGCATCAAGATGAGCTCAAATGAAAATGATGCAATGGAATGAAATGATCTACTCTTCGAGAAGAACATTTCGACATATTATCTGTATAAAATGGATCTCTGGATGCGAAGATATAGCACGTTGAAAATTGCACAAAATAACAATGATGCAAAACTTAGAGAAAAATGGAGGAGAGAGTCAGTCAGCGGGATTCCCGAGCGGCGGATCGGATCGGATCAGGCGCTGACCGGGAGGCTGCCATGAGCTTCGCCGGGAAAAGCGGCAGTGAGGCGAGGCGAAGCCGAAAGCGGCAGCCAGTCGGCGAGGTCAGTGGGGCTTCGCCGGTGAGATGATGGCCCGGCCCGTGAGCGCCAGCCGGCCAGCCTTCAGAAGCCTTGACCTTGAGAGCTTGGCCAGGCCCAGCGGCTCGGCCGGGGCGAAGGCCAGGCGGCAGCGAACTCGGCCGAACTTCTGGAGCCCAGAACTGAGAGCGGAGGAAATGACGGCGCCCGACGTGCGCGGCAATGGCGCCCTTGATTAACGGCCGTGGCGGTGACAGCGTCCGGCTTTCGCCGGGCGACGTCGGCAATGTGGAGGAAAAATCGCTAGGGTTTCGAGGAATGATCCGGATTTGGGGAGGTGTTTAAATAGGCATAGAGAGCTAGGAGAGTCCAAATGAGGTGTAGTTTTAGCCCACACGATCGTGATCGAGCAGTGGAGAGCATGGAAGTGACTTAGATGGGTTATTGGGCTGTTTTGAAGGGTGTTGGGCTGCAACAAAAGAGGCCTTTGCGAAGTCACGGTTATAGTTGGAGTACCAAGCAGAGCTCAAATGACCGAAACTTGACGGTGGTCTCTGGTGGTATACCAAGGCCACTAGACAAACCTCGGTCCATTTCGAAGGTTTAATACCCTTTACGGAAAAAGCGTAAAAGGACCGGCGAGAGATAGGATTGCCGGATTGCAAAGCGGACAGCAGGAAAAATGCCGGAATCATGAGGCGAACACGTATGCAAATCGATGCACATGATGACATAATAAAAAATGCATGACATGGGCAAAATGCAAAAGAAGAAACCCAACCATGGAGGAATATCATATATCAATGCGAAAATGGCAAGAGTTGGAGTTACAAATATGGAAAGTTACTTCCGGGGTGTTACAAAGAACTTTGGCGGGGGTGTAAATAAACATG
This sequence comes from Aegilops longissima, assembly GCA_021605205.1. Classification (NCBI taxonomy): domain Eukaryota; kingdom Viridiplantae; phylum Streptophyta; class Magnoliopsida; order Poales; family Poaceae; genus Aegilops; species Aegilops longissima. The sequence goes on from JAHIAM010007156.1 coordinate 4,789, forward strand.
ACCCTCGGACTCATGAAAACCCGGGAAAAAACTAGGTGGCAAATGGTAAAACCAAGGTTGGGCCTTCTTTGGAAGTCTTATTCAAAGCGAGTGTCAAGAGGTCCATAAATCACTTACCCAGTATGAGGCAGCGAAATCAAGGAACATAACACGGTATGGCGGAAACTAGAGGCGACAAAGTGGAACAAAACACCGGGCATAAGGCCGAGCCTTCCACCCTTTACCAAGTATATAGATGCATTAATTAAATAAGAGATATTGTGATATCCCAAAATATCCATGTTCCAAAATGGAACCAACTTCATCTTCACCGCAACTATAGCGCTATAAGAGGGTGAGCAAAGCGGTAACATAGCCAATCAGCGGTTTGCTAGGAAAGGATGGTTAGAGGTTTGACATGGCAATATGGTTGGCATGATATAGCAAGTGGTAGGTAGCGTAGCATAGGCATAGCAAAGAAGCGAGCATCTAGCAAGCAAAGATAGAAGTGATTTCGAGGTATGGTCATCTTGCACCAAAGTTCTCGAGTTGTAAAGCTTGATCCTCGTAAGCGTTCTCAACAGGTTCCTCGTTCACGTACTCGTCTCGGCTCTACCCAAAGCAAGAACACAAACAATGGAACCACAATCAATCACAGGCGATGCACAAACAACATGATGCAAAACATGGCATGATATGCGAGATGTGAGATACGCAATGCATATCACGTGCTCGGAAGGAAAATGATGAACAAGGCATCAACTTGGCAAACCAAGTATTCCACTTTAAAGGTGAGATGATTTGGTTGAAATTGATATAAAGATCACCGGAATCGGATACGCGATTGCAAATGGAAAGCAAAACAAGAATGGCACAAATCTGCCATTATGACACGATGCCACATAGCAATCAACAAGCGGTTAAGCTCGCACCCAAAGCGTACCAACAAAGCATATGGCAGTGATCTACTCAAGATGCTTGACAAAAGATGAACAGCGATCTACGGCTAATTCACAACATAACAGGTCCAAACAAGCATGGCAAAAGTGCAAAATATATCCGCTTCACGGACTTGGAGAAAATACTAACATGCGAAATTAACATCGAGGAAGGCATGTTTAGAGCAAGCAAACAACCTTCTACAGGAACAAGACATAGAATAATAAGGCACTGCAGGAATCTACTCAAGACATTGAACAAAAGTCCCTTACTGACCAAGAGCCAAAAGGGATCAGAAAATGTAATAGCACCCATGTCAATATAGCAAGTTTAGTTATGATTGAATAAGCAGGGGCATGACATTGTGAGAATTATGAAGAGCATCTTCGCGAGCTCGATGCACTCACTCGGAGCATTTCATGATAAACTAAGCATACATCCATAAAGACATGGCATACAAGCTATATAGGGACCCGATTCAAGTCACATCGACCTAGGTGGTAACACCTCCATATCACTTTGCGGCCTCACGCATGCGGTATTCCCACAATGTGTCGCCTTACCATGGCCGGGACCGTTTAGCCTTTTGGCTCACGTATATGATAGTGTCGCTAGCATCCACATGACAAAGAACCGGGCCGACATGGCTGGTCGTGAACCCAAGCGGCACTAACCTATGGGGACGAGGCATACATGAATCACTTGAGCATGTCGGTCATCAACGTATGAATTCGGGCTGTAACCTTTGAGGCTATGAGGACTCCGGTATCGGGCTGTGTGAGCTAAGCGGGACTCGAATACCACCGCGTGACATTTCCCGAAGAACGGACATAGGAGCGAAATGAATCACATGCCCGGCCGATCAAGTGTCAAGCGGTAGTCTTTGGGCTAGCAGGACTCAGGTGAGCCGGGCTGTAGCGGACTACTATCGCTCGAAAGCAGAGACTACATTTCCCCATATGAGGGCTGCCAAGGATAAACAACTAGTTTGTCGGATCCCTCATACCAAGCATTTCAATCATACCATAATATGCCGATATGAGTAAATACAACAAGGCATCACAACAAAACTCTACAACTCAAGTACTTTATTTAAGAGGCTCAGGAGCCATACATAACATAGTCATACAGGTAGGGTTCACATGACCCAACACTCAAGTCATACAATCATACAAGCACATGCGGAAGCAAACTAGAGTGCGATGCAGACTCTAGAAAAAGAAAGCTTGTTGGAGCCTTTCTATCTACAATGGCCCGTCACAAGTCTTAGATGCGCCACAGGTGGCTAGTTCACTAAATCGAAGTCAATATCTACATAGAATCCGTCGGAGGGTAGTCTTGTCCTCTGAAAAACATTGATTAAGCAAACATGAGTACAAAAGTACTCAGACAAGTCTTACACAGAATCCTATCATACATGCACATTCTCAAGAAAGGAGGTGGAGTTATTGCAACACAAGCCAGCTTTGACTCTTGGCTAAGCTATCCTCGTAACACACTTTGTAAAGCATTTGTGGTAATTACGAGTCCGCTAATCACCATCACAATACTCCACAAGTGGATCCTCTCTCGTCATCCCAGAGAGACCATCCACGATACTCACACTATCTTGAGGCTTTTAGTAGTATCCATTTACTTGTCTATGGCTGATATAGGTAACCCAGTCCTTCTCCGTGGACACGGCTATTGAATAGATCATATTTAACCTGCGGGGTGTACTTCTTCACCACGCTCTCACCACTTATAAATCGTTTACGACATGTACTCAAACAACCTTCAGCGGAAGCCCAGCGTGGGTGTCGGCCACACCTACCTAAACACTTAAGTCCCTAGTCGGGTTTATATCGCCTATTCGGGTTCCATCCATGAGGAGTCCGGCGAGGTTTCCCATACAGCCCGAGCGATATATGCGAGGTTCTGAGATACCAAGCGGGCTTTCGGTATTTTGCAAGACCCGCGTGCCTACTGCAACAAAACCCACCCCTAAGGTCAGCGTTGCGTCATTGACATGCTACAAACACGAAACTACTTGCAACTCCGGACTAAGAACAAGGGTGGTTAAGAAGCCGAGAGGTCAATTAAGGATCCCAATGTGTGGTAGTAGCTGTCTCATGGATCACAAACACAGATCTCAGTTCTTAGGTTCGACTCAATGAAACAACCCACCATGTACTCCTACATGGCCTCTCATCGATACCTTTACCAAATCGTGTTCAACACTTTCGCTCTCGAACCAACACAACCTTTCACTCGGTTCATCATCCCGATGGGCAGGACACGACACAACTCTAAGCATAGCAAGCATAGCATGGTAGGAAAACACAAACATGGCTCAATCAACTCCTACACATACTAGTGGGTTTCATCTAATTCTTGTGGCAATGAAAGGTCATGCAAAGAAGTGGGTTCAACTACGCAGCACACAACAGTTTGAATCGCGTTGTCTTAATGCAGTAAACAAGAAGCGAAGCGAGAACATGGGTTTATGTATCGGAATGATCAATGAGTTGCTTGCTGATGGAGCTGGGGTGAGAACTGCCCTTGGATGGGTAGTCGAGGTTATCTTGAGGCGAGAACCTATCATGAAAGCACGAAAGTAAACACACATGACAATATGCAACAATATGATGCATGCTAAGACATGGCAATATGGATGTGTGTTGGTCTAATGCAAGTTGAAAAAACGAGGGGATGAACTCATTTGAATCAAGGATTCAAATGATAGCTCATTGAGTTAGTCCTAAAGGTGCATTATCTTATTCTGGTTATTCAGCATAGTTAACTTGTTTTAACATGCATGAAACCTGTACCAATGGGTAGAGTGGATTTTTCTGATAATTTTTCATATATAAATCTTTGCATTTGGAGTTATAGAATAAAAGTTATAAGCATTTGAAATTTGAATTATATTAAGGAATTTGCTATATGAGAATAAATCAGAAATTCATTTATTGCGTCGACATGAGTCAGGTGATGTGTCGAGGGTCAGCAAGTGTCGTCCGAGTCAAGCTGACCGATGGGACCCGCATGTCGATGGATTAGTTAACTAATTAACTTTAATTAGAACTAATCTAATTAGTTAACGAGGTCCACATCATTGACTCAGAAGCGATCAGCAGGGCCCACGATCGATGGTCGGTGATCAACTTCGCGGCGTCTAGCGCTTGGCGAGAGCAACAGCAATGAGCAAGTGTGTTTTGCGTTCCGGCCACCAAATGGTAGTGTGAAGGCATCTCGTGGGCTGAGGCGAACCGCAGCTCTTGGTGGAGTTAGTTGGGGTCGGGGTGGCGGAGTTGGCGCCGGCGGACGAGTTTAGGCGGCCGGGGCTCGGTGATCTCGGACTCGTCTCTAGGGGGCAAGGTGAAAGCGGCGTGGAGTGCAGGTTGGACCCAGCATAGCGTGGTGAGTCACGATGGACGCGGTGGCGTGGCGTTGGGTGGCCGAGACCTCGTCGGCGACGAGCTCCTTGGCGATCGTGTTGGCGACCGATGTGCTGCGTTGTGGTGCGAAGAAGGAGAGTGGAGAGGATGGGGGTAGCCAGGCTCCGGCCGGTCTCGTGAAACCGAACGGCGTGGTCGGGGACGATCGATCGTGGCGGCGGCGCGAGGGGATCTCCGGCGGTGGCGGAGTCAGGCGGTCGGTCACGATGGCCGGAAGCGAGCAAGCGCTCGAGGCTCGGCTTTAAGCGAAATCGGCAATAATGGCAGCTGAACCGCAGTCTCGTGGCGGCGAGACGGCGGTGGCTCTGACTACGGCGGTGGAAGCGGCGGCAGTGGCGTCGACCATGGCGAGGAAGCGAGGAGAGAAGCGAATAAGCGTGTCGAGGTTCGAAGCTGACAGCGTGGAGCCATCGAGGCAGGCGGCGAGAGGTGAAGCGAGGCGGCGGCCAGCTGCGTGGCGCCCCAGGCTCGCCGTCGAGCACACAGCTGCACTGGCCAAGCAAGCAGCTCGTTGGCGGACTCTTCCAGGCTGGGCAGCGAGTGGGCGAACGCAGGCGTCGAGTGAGGTTTCTGATTTTTAATATTTTTCTAATATTACTGCAACTTTGTGGGGTTTCTAAAATACCAAAACTGTTTTAAAAATCACCAAAATGCTCCTGGTCCCTTGTTGGAATATTTCCAACATGAAACATTTAGTTTGGCAATTTTGAACATTTAAAATATTTTGTATAATTTAAAATGCTCAAGTTCAAAACTTGTGAATTAAACCAAGGACCTTTGGTTGACCTGAAAATGATACACCTCCTTTGACATAGGTTACGAACCAAAACAAAGAGGATGAGCATTTTGAAGGGCATTTGATTCATTGAAATAATTTTAGTAAACCCTAGTTAAATTAAGGGGGGGTGTTACGGGGTTTCCTGCCTTCCCATTTCAAATTCAAATGGAATTTAAACATGATGCACACCCTAATGCATGGTCTAAGCGGGATGTGACAACTCACCCCACTCAAAAGAATCTCGTCCCGAGATTTAGGATCTCTATGAAAAGGTGGGATACTCAAGTCGAAGGCGATCCTCCCTTTCCCAAGTTGCTTCTTGCTCGGAATGGTTTGACCATTGAACCTTTAGAAACTTGATATTCCGGCGTGAGGTGAATGCGCTCGGCTTGATCAAGGATCTGAGCGGGATATTCTCGATAGGTGAGGTTATCTTGGAGATCAAGCGTTTAGTGGTCCTCCACGGATAGGATCAGAAACAACGCTGAGTTGGGAAGCGTGGAAGACATCATGGACTCTGGAAGATCTGGGAGGTAGTTCAATTGGTGACAACTTCTCCTTGTTTGGCAAGAATGTGAAAGGGTCAATGTAACGAGGAGCCAACTTGCCTTTGATACGAAGCGATGGGTTCCCTTCAAGGGAGTAACCGAAGGTAAGCCTTCTCGCCAATTTCATAAGTCACGGGCTTATGCTTGCGGTCATATTGGCTCTTTTGGCGAGATTGGGCTGTTCTCAATTTCTCACGAACAACTTGCGAACTTGCTCTTCGCTTCTGAATCATATCCGGGCCAAGAGTTGTCTCTCCCGGTTTCGACCGATTAAGAAGCGTTCGACATTTTCGTCCATAAAGAACTTGAAAGGGCTTTGCCGAGGCTGGCTTGATAGCTATTGTTATAAGCGAACTTCGGCGAATGGAAGGCATTTCTCCCAATTCAGGCGAAAGAGATGATGAGCTTCGAAGCATATCCTCTAGGATTTGATTGACTCGTTCTACTTGACCACTTGATTGGGGATGGAAAGCGGTGCTAAAGGAGGCGAGTTCCCATAGCGTTTGGAAACTTTCCCAAAATCGAGAGGTGAAGAGACTTCCACGGTGCGAGTTAATCTCTAATGGAATACCATGAAGAGACACTATTAGAGAGATGTACAATTCAGCTAGCTGGCTAAGCGGTTATACTCTCACGAGCAGGTAGGAAGTGGGCTACTTTGGAAAGGCGATCAGCGACAACGAAGATAGCATTATTCCCTCTCTTGGTCACAGGAAACCGGTAATGAAATCCATACCGATTTTATCCATTTCCATTCAGAATTTCCAAAGGTTGAAAGGGTACCCGGGCCGTTGATGCTCTGCTTTAACTTTCGACGGCGAGGCGTCATGATTAGCAATGTATTGAGCGATTTCTCTCTTCATCCTAGTCCACAAAACCTCTGGCGTGGGTCTTGATACATTTAGTACTACGGGATGAATGGTGAGAGGAGAGTCATGAGCTTCCTTAAGGATCAATTGCCGTAGCTGTTGTTTCTTGGGAACCACTAAGCGGTTCTCAAAGACAACACCTCGTTCATCTATGGAGAAACACTTAGCAGCTCCGCTAGCAATGTTCTCCTTGATCAGAGATATCCCTCTATCATCTTCTTGAGCAGCTATGATTCGATCCGTAAGGTCAGGTTTACGCCACCAGGGTGGAAAGGAATCCTCGAGGAGCGATGTGAAGATTAAACTTACGAAATTCCTCGTGGAGAAATGGTTGACTTTGTTGTAACATCAGTTGTTACAATAAGATTTGCGACTTAGTCGTCAGCCATGACATTAGCTTTGCACAGGGTGTAAGATATTCCTAAGTCGAAATCTGTAATCAACTCGACCCAACATCTTTGCACGAGATTCAAATCCGGTTGGGTGAAGATATATTTCAGACTTTGGTGATCGGTGTAGATTTATAGCGATTACCCGAAGGTAATGTCGCGAGTTTTGAGTGCATGAACCACTGCTTGCAAGCTCTAGATCGTGTGTGGGGTAGTTATCCTCATGTGGGCCATGGCTGCCGAGAAGCGTGAGGCAATCACATGGCGATCTTGCATGGTATGCAACCTAGTCCTTGTCGGCGTCACAATAGATAATAAAGTCCTTAGAAATCTGGTGGAACAAATGCGGGAGGGCGGATGTCGAGCGTCTTTTCAGTTCTGAAAGCTGAACTTCGCCTTTATGGCGTCCATTGAACCTTTTATCCTTCTTGAGGAGTTCGGTTAGAGGTTTAGCAACTTTAGAAATTCTCGTGAAGCGGCGGCAATAGCTTCGCTAGACGAGAAACTCGAACTTGCTTGACCGATTCAGGTGGAGTCAATCAGGGCGGCTTGAACTTCGCTTTCGGGATTGACAGCAATGCCCTTACGGAGATTACATGGCCTAGATAGGTCATACGGTAACCAAAATTCACATAGAGAATTTGGCATAAAGGCGGTGCTCTCGAAGTTTCATCAATACTAGCCTTAGATGTTGGCATGTTCTTTCTCATTCTTGGAGTAGATGAGTATGTCATCGGTATACCATGACGAATTTATCTAAGTACTCCATGAAGATTGAGTTCATTAACCGAGAAGGTGGCTGGAGCATTGGTTAAACCGAAGAACATGACGGTGTACTCGTATTGGCCATAACGAGTAACAAAAGCCGTTTAGGAATGTCCCGTTCTTGATTTTGATTTGATGGTAGCCCAACCTCAAATCCATCTTGGAAAAGGCGAGGATCCAGCGAGCTGATCATACAGGTCATTGATCACAGGGGCGGATACTTGTTCTTGATAGTGACCAAATTGGCGAATTCGGTAATCTACAACCATCCGATCCGTACCATCCTTCTTCTTGACGAAGAGGCCAGGGGCAAGCCATGGAGATGAACTAGGGCGGATGAAACCTTTTGCAAGGACTCATCGAGTTGTTTCTTAAGTTCAGCTAGTTCTAGGGGTGCCATCTTATAAGGTCTTCTAGAAATTGGGGCGGTTTCAAGAACAAGATCTATCACGAACTTCGACATCCTGTCGGTGGAACACTGGCAGTTCCTCGGGAAGACATCAGGAAATCACGGACTAGGAATATCTTGAGGTCTGGAAGGGGTTGGCATTTAAGGAGTAAAGCTGGCGCTTAGACACTCGGGTTAAAACATTCCTTTGTCTTGCCGAAGGATGGGTAAGTTGAGCAGTTCTAGTAGAGCAATCAATCTTAGCATAATGAGGCGACATCAGGTCCATACCCAAGATGATGTTTATGTCAGGACTTAAGAGCTATTAGAGATGCAAGAAAGACTAATCATAAACCAAATTTCATTCCATGACTTATTCTAGATGTTTGCCATCTAGAACCGAGGAGTTTAATTTCCATGGAGGTAGGCATGTCCGAGAATGTGGTGTTGTGCAATCGAGCATAGCTCTTAGAAATAAATGAATGAGATGCTCCGGTATCAAAAAGCGGTTGCGGATGGCAATTAACAAGAAAGCGTCACCGAGGGCGGCGTTAGGATCCTCATAGGTCTCTTGGCGGAAACATAGTTGACATGGCCATGGCGGTGGCAAGCTGGTTTGTATAGGGCACCTTTCTGCTGGCTTGCTGCGGCCAGCAGACTTTCGGCTTGATTGGGGTTGATACGGGGACACTCTCGGATATAGTGGCCGTCTCTCCACCACCAAACAAGTTATCACATTTGGGCGTGGAGCAGCATTAGCGGTTGGACCTCCATAAGTCTTGGGTGGAAAATCGGCTGGTTGGGCGGGCGCCTCAAAGATGGCCTCGGGGTGAACACAGGGTGGTAAACGTATGTTGGAACCCAAACCGGCGCTCCACAGGATCGGGCGGATGGCGATCGAGTCACGGATGTGCTTCGTGAAGCCTCAAAATCAATCTGCCCGATTTGGTCTTGATAGCCTTATTGACTAACCGGGAAGAGGTACACTCATGCAGGACGGAGATCTCGGCGTGGCTCAGGGGCTAAGTCCTTGCGGAACCTTGCACCTTCTTGGCATCGGTAGAAACTTCTTGGGAGCATAGCGTGCTAACCTCCCAAATTCACGGTATGTAGGCATCCTTTGTCGACCTACCACAGGTGAAAGCTGCGAATTCCTCACGTTTGCGGTCCATAAGACCTTACGGAATATGATGCTCACAGGCGGCGGCGAATTCAGCCCAAGTTGTAACTTGTCCAGCAGACGCATAGCCTCATAATTCTCCCACGGAGGCTAGCGGGGCCTTCAAGATGATAAGCGGCAAAGGTAACCTTGTCGGCCTCAGCCACGTTAGCGGAGCAGCAGCTTGTGGTGGATCTTTGCGGGCCAATCATCCGTCGAGAGGCTCGGCGGAATATTTGAATTTTGGGGATATAGCTTGGCGAAATCGTTGGTGAAACCACATCGTTTCTTGGCTGGCGTGCGGTGTTTTGTTCAATCCGCTCCAATAGCGGTTGGTTTCACGCTTATTGCGTTACCTTCAGCATCACCTCGGCCAAAGATGGCGGTTGTGGCAGATTCACATTCGGCTGCTTGGCTTCTCCTGCTCGGAGCAGCGGGGGTATTGCAGTGTTGACCATCCTAGGAGACAAAGCAAAGGTTTAAACCAGGATGGCAGAATTTAACAAGGAAGTGCGGAAGGTAATGGATAGCATGGAATGCAAAGATGTTCATCCAGTATGACATGGTAATATAAACTGCCATATATATATATACCAGCGGTCATACACACCATTCATAGTTTAGTACAACTGACGTGGTACAACTATAAGGAAAGGCGTTACATCTCATGGAAGCAATCCAACTCCTATACATTATTTTCTACACTTAGGAGCGATACACACTAAGTCGTATGCCACGAGTCACAGCGAGGCGGTGGAAACACAACTATTACCATACTAAGAATACTACTACTATCTCAGGCAGCTCCATAGTAGTCCTCATAGAAGTCACCACCCAAACACGGAAGTGGAACATGATCGTCCAGGAAGCAGACAATCTGTGGGGCACATGGACCATAAGGACTCGGATGTGGCCGTGGTACGACAAGGGTGGAGGCAGGGCCCACGAGGAGGGTGATGCCTCAACCTCCGCCACTCCATAAAAGTCTGGCGAGACTCGCCCTTACAGTACAAGTCCCTCATGTCCATATATCCAGCTTGCAGGCAGGGTGCAAACCTAGTCGAGTAGCCAGTGGTGAGCGGGCATTAAAAAGCTCCATCGCAAGGCCGGTTCTCACGGTCCTTGTCCTCCGACATCTCGGTAGTAGTGCGAAGGTGAGTCCTCATGGGATGCATCGCTGTACAAACCACGAAGGTAGCCTTGCGCGAGAGGGGGGATCTTGGCATATAGCGAAAATCGGTGTTGCCCAGCAAGCGATTACGCTCGAATAATAGTCATCATGGAATAGGCTGCATCTTGCAGACATTCCAATAGTGATTCGAGCCCATAAAACGATGAAGTGGCTCGATAGCTCCGGGATAAGATGGATAAATCCGGACCGTGCATAGGTATTGGCTTTGATTGAAATCCTAAACTGCTCCTCGACGGTATATTAGGGATACCATCGATAACCAGCCTCAATCATCACCCTAACCAACATGGCCGTGTGACGCACACATCAATACAACGAATGAGGCGAACCACTTGGATTACGGGGACGGGTGGCCATCTGAAAGCAGACCACAATGCAAAGGCATTAAATTTCTAGGAAAATCGGGCAGCATAACATACATAAATGCTCAAGATCAGATTTGAGACATTCAAAATCAGATTGCAATCCACTCAACAACATCATATCAAGGTTACGGTTCAAATGATAGCATACTAAAATTTAGTAGCCTTTGCCCGAGGATGTAACCAACAATCCTATAAGTTACTCTGATTAGTAACACGTGAACACGATAGAAGAAGAGAGCCTAGTCCTAAACCCGTCGAATGAGAAGGGATGACTTAGATCGGAGGGCATAAGGTAAAGGAGTAAAGAGCCTTCGTTCCTCCACAATCAATTCCCTACATATAACTAAAGCATTTCTAGACTCAACTTGACCAGTTTGGCTTAGCGAACCTCGGGCAGCACCCTGCTCGATGCCAGCGCTGTCGGGACCCGATTCAAGTCACATCGACCTAGCTGGTAACACCTCATATCACTGCGGCCTCACGCCACGGTATTCCCGAGGTGTCGCCTTACCATGGCCCGGGACCGTTTGCGCCTTTGGCTCACGTATATGATAGTGTCGCTAGCATCCACATGACAAAGAACCGGGCCGACATGGCTAGTCGTGAACCCAAAGCGGCACTAACCTATGGGGGACGAGCATACATGAATCACTTGAGCATGTCGGTCATCAACGTGAATTGAACTGTAACCTTTGGGCTATGAGGACTCCGTTATCCCGGGCATGTAGAGCTAAGCAGGACTCGAATACCACAGCGTGACATTTCCCGAAGGAACGAGACATAAGGCGAAATGAATCACATGCCGGCCGGTCAAGTGTCCAGCGGTAGTCTTTGGGCTAGCAGGACTCCGGTGAACCGGGCTGTAGCGGACTACTATCGCTCGAAGCACGAGACTACATTTCCCCATATGAGAGGCTGCCAGGATAAACAACTAGTTTGTCGGATCCCACTCATACCAAGCATTTCAATCATACATAATATGCCCGATATGAGTAAATACAACAAGGCATCACAACAAACTCTACAACTCAAGTACTTTATTTAAGAGCTCGAGGAGCCATACATAACTATAGTCATACAGGTGGGCTCACATGACCCAACACTCAAGTCATACAATCATACAAGCACATGCGGAAGCAAACTAGTGCAGTCTGAGACTCTAGAAAGAAAGAAAGCTTGTTGGAGCCTTTCTATCTACAATGGCCCTCACAAGTCTTAGATGCCACACAGGTGGCTAGTTCACTCGTCGAAGTCAATATCTACATAGAATCCGTCGGAGGGTAGTCTTGTCCTCTGAAAAACATTGATTAAGCAAACATGAGTACAAAAGTACTCAGCAAGTCTTACCACAGAATCCTATCATACATGCACATTCTCAAGAAGGAGGTGGAGTTATTGCAACAAGCCAACTTTGACTCTTGGCTAAGCTATCCTCGTAACACACTTTGTAAAGCATTTGTCGTACGAGTCCGCTAATCACCATCATAATACTCACCGTGGATCCTCTCTCGTCATCCCAGGAGAACCATCCTGATACTCACCTATCTTGAGGCTTTTAGTAGTATCCATTTACTTGTCTATGAACTGATATAGGTAACCCGAAGTCCTTCTCCGTGGACACGGCTATTCGAATAGATCATATTTAACCTGCGGTGTACTTCTTCACACACGCTCTCACCACTTATAAATCGTTTACCGACATGTACTCAACAACCTTCAGCGGAAGCCCAGCGTGGGTGTCGGCCACAGCCTACCTAAACACTTAAGTCCCTAGTCCAGGTTTATCGCCTATTAGGGTTCCATCGCGAGGAGTCGGCAGAGGTTTCCATCTTGCCCGAGCGATGTGTGAAGGGTTCAAGATACCAAGCAGGCACTCGGTACAAGACCGCGTGCCTACCGCAACACAACCCACCCCTAAGGTCGAGCGTTGCGTGCGGCTGACATGCTACAAACACGAAACTACTTGCAACTCGCGGACTAAGAACAAGGGTGGTTAAGAAGCGAGAGGGTCAATTAAGGATCCCAATGTGTGGTAGCAACTATCTCATGGATCACAAACACAGATCTCAGTTCTTAGGTTCGGCTTCAAGAAACAACCCACCATGTACTCCTACATGGCCTCTCATCGATACCTTTACCAAATCGTGTTCAACACTTTACACTCTCGAACCAACACAACCTTTCACTCAGGTTCATCATCCCGATGGCCGGACTGACACAACTCTAAGCATAGCAAGCATAGCATGGTAGGAAACACAAACATGGCTCAATCAACTCCTACACATACTAGTGGGTTTCATCTAATTCTTTGTGGCAATGACAGGTCATGCAAAGGAAGTGGGTTCAACTACCCAGCACACAACATTTGAATCGCGTTGTCTTAATGCGATAAACAAAAGCGAAGCGAGAACATGGGTTTATGTCGGAATGATCAATGAGTTGCTTGCTGATGGGGCTGGGGTGAAGAACTGCCCTTGGATGGGTAGTCGAGGTTATCTTTAGAGGCGAGAACCTATCATGAAAGCACACAGTAAACACACATGACAATATGCAAAAATATGATGCATGCTAAGACATGGCAATATGGATGTGTGTTGGTCTAATGCAAGTGAAAAACGAGGGGATGAACTCATTTGAATCAAGGATTCAAATGATAGCTCATTGAGTTAGTCCTAAGGTGCATTATCTTATTCTGGTTATTCAGCATAGTTAACTTGTTTTAACATGCATGAAACCTGTACCAATGGGTAGAGTGGATTTTCTGATAATTTTCATATATAAATCTTTGCATTTGGAGTTATAGAATAAAGTTATAAGCATTTGAAATTTGAATTATATTCTGGAATTTGCTATATCGAAATAAATCCGAGAATTCATTTATTGCGTCGGCATGAGAGTCAACATGGCGTCGAAGTCAGCAAGGTCGTCGAGGTCAAAGCTGACAGTGGGACCCGCATGTCGATGAATTAGTTTAACTAATTAACTTTAATTAGAACTAATCTAATTAGTTAACGAGAGTCCACTGTCATTGATCGATCGATCGAGGCCCACGATCAATGGTCAGTGATCAACTTCATGGCGTCTAGCAGCCGGCCTGGAGCAGTATGTGAGCAAAGTGTTTTTACGCGTTCCGGCCACCAAATAGGAGCGGAAGGCATCTCGTGGAGCTGGAGGCGAACCGCAGCTCTTGGTGGAGTTAGTTAGGGTCGGGGTGGCGGAGTTGGGCCGGCGGCGAAGTTTGGCGGCGGCGGGCCTGGTGATCTCGGACTCGTCGCTAGGGGGCAAGGTGAAGCGCGTGGGTGCAGGTTGGACCAGCATAGCGTGGTGAGTCACGATGGACAGTGGGCGTGGCCGTTGGGTGGCCGAACCTCGTCGGCGACGAGCTCCATGGCGATCGCGTCGCTGAGCGAGCTTGTGTGCTCGTTGTGGTGCGAGAAGGAGAGTGGAAGGATGGGGTAGCGAGCTCACAGCGGTCTCGTAGAAACAGGCGGCCCGTGGTCGGAGACGATCTGATCTGGCGGCGACGGCGAAGGATCTCCGGCGGTGGCGTGAGTCGAGCGGGTCGGTCAGGTGGCTTCAGGCGAAACAAGCGCTTCAGGCTCGGCTTGTTCGGCGAAGTCGATGATGGCGTAAGCGGCCCGGACCGATCTCGTGGGCGCGAGGGGCGGCGGTGGCTCACGGCTCTGACGGTGGAGGCGGCGGCGGTGGCGTCGACCATGGCGAGGAAGCGAGGGAGGCGAGGCGAATGGCGTGTCGAGGTCGAGGCGGCGGCGTGGAGGCCATCCAGGCGTGGCCCGGCGAGAGGTGAAGCGGCGGCTGACGGCTGCGTGGCGGCATACAGGCTGCGTCGTCGAGCACTGGTACTGCTGGCCAAATAAAGCAACTTCATTGGCCAGCAACTTCTTGAGGCTCTTGCTTGACGGAGTGGGCGAACGCAAGGCGTCGAATGAAGGTTTTCTGATTTTAATCTTTTCTAATATACGCAACTTTGTGGGGTTTTCTAAAATACCAAAACTGTTTTAAAAATCACCAAAATGCTCTGGTCCCTTGTTGGAATATTTCCAACATGAAACATTTTAGTTTGAATTTTGAACATTTAAAATATTTTGTATAATTTAAAGTGCTCAAGTTCAAAACTTGTGAATTAAACCAAGGACCTTTGGTTGACCTAGAAAATGATACACCTCCTTTGACATAGGTTACGAACCAAAACAAGAGGATGAGCATTTTGAAGGGCATTTGGATTCATTGAAATAATTTTAGTAAACCTAGTTAAATTAAGAGGGGGGTGTTACGGGGTTTCCTGCCTTCCCATTTCAAATTCAAATGGAATTTAAACATGATGCACACCTAATGCATGGTCTAGCGGGATGTGACACTATACATGGAAGAACAACATCATAGCATACACGTATCAACTACAACAACCTTGTAAAATTGAATAACATGTAAACAATGCACTTGGAAACATTTTATAGCCAAAGTAGGCTCGATTGACTCAAGCTATGGCACTCCATAATTGCAAACAAGGGCATGGATGGAGAGAGAATAACCATATGTTCAAAACATCCTTCTTGAAGTATCTCAAAATAAGCATGGATCTCTCTGTGGCCTCAAGTTTACATGGCATAAAAATATCGTGAGCAGGGGCTGAAATCAGGCAACATCATGAGCCTAGTTTGCATGCTTGTGCTAGTCACCACAGAGATCCCAAAAATACATGGCATACACCCATGCAAAGATGGCATGGCATATTACAAAACACATGTGGGACTCAAGTTCATAGGGTGCACACATCTATCATGGCAAAAATGACAAAAGTGCAAGTTCTGATAAGAATATGAAACTAACATCACATAGCCCTCTTCTAACAGCATTTAGAGCATCAAGATGAGCTCAAATGAAAATGATGCAATGAGATTTAATGATGTACTCGTCGTGGCGAACAATTGAGTATGCTACTGCGCCGAAGCAGACCCACAGGTGCGAAGTTATGATGAGATGAACATGCAACAAAATTTATGACAGATAAGGACTTGAGCGAAAATCGGGGAGGAAGAAAGTCAACCCTAGTGGATCTAGATCCGGCTCAGGTCGCGGAATTCGCGGCAAGCGCCCGGAGGAGGAGAGGGGCCCGGAGAGGGAGGCCGGCGAGGAGGCGGGATGGCGGAAGGCGGGGCAGCGGCAGCGGCAGCCCATGGCGGCGGCAATGGCGGCTTGAGCATGGCGCGGATCTCAGGGCCGTGGGGGCCAGGCGGAGCTCGGCAGCGGCGATGTGGGCGGGCTCGCCCGTCAGCGACTCCAGGTCGCTTGGAAGCGGCTGACGGAGCGTCCGGCTCCGTCGAGCGATGTCCGTGGCCTTGAAGGCGAGGCTAGAGTTAGGGTGGAAATGACCGGGATTTGAGGTGTTTTATAGGTAGAAGGAGCTAGGAGTGTCCAAATGAGGTGTAGTTTTTCGCCCACACGATCGTGATTCGACGGAGAGCATGGAAGTGACTTAAATGGGTTATTGGGCTGTTTTGGAGGGTGTTGGGCTGCAACACACAAGAGGCCTTCCAGCAGTTACCCAGGTTAACGTTGGAGTATCAACGACCTCAAATAGCCACGAAACTTGGCGGGTGGTCTACGGTGGTGTACCAAGGCCACTTGACAAACCTCGGTCCATTCGAAAAGTTTAGTACCCGCTCACGAGAAAAATGTAAAGGGGGCAAGGGGACATAAGTGCTTGGGATTGCAAAAGCGGACAGAGGAAAATGCTGGATGCATGAGATGAACACGTATGCAATGAGATGCACATGATGACATGATATGAGATGCATGACATGGACAAAATGCAAAACAAAAGACAAAACCCAACCACGGAGGAATATCATATCACAATGCTGAAAATGGCAAGAGTTGGAGTTACAAATATGGAAAGTTACATCAAGGGGTGTTACCGTGCTTTTCAAGCGCGTCACTTTAGACCAGATCGCGGGGCGGAGACTCCCGAGGCTGCTCCCAAGAAGAAGAAGACATCAGCCTAGCCCGGCCCCTCGGGAGCAGGCCCTCGGGGTCGCGCTGTTGAGAAGTCCCTCCTTCTGTCGCATAGGAAAGGCGCGCGGCGCCCTCCTCGAGCAGGCTCGGGGCTCTCTCTGGAGGGCCACGCCTTGCTAAGATCACGAGGGAGGCGCTTAGGCACCACTTGGGCGTGTTTCATAGCACGTTTCCCTCGGGAAGGGCCCGAGGCAAGGAGGCCAAACCCTCGGGAGTTCGTCGGCCGAGATCATTCGGGGCTGCAGGAGTCAGAGTCATGAGTGGCAGCCACAGCTTACCGTAGCTCCCCCATCCGAGGCGATGATGGTGGGCTCGCGCGTCTACATCGACATACCGGGGCTCAGCAGAGCCGCCTCTCGAGGCGCCTCTGCAGCCCCTCGCGGTGGGCGTTTGAAGTCCACCCCCAGCTACGTTCGCATGCCTTACGGTTTCTGAGCAGCGGCTGCCCTGCCTGCGCCTCATAGGGAGCATCACGGAGGCTCAAGAGGCCAGAGCGTTCATGATCTGGCGGGCTGGAGATGGTCGCGAGCCACCAGCGCCTCCGGAGCCTCCAGGGCTCACAGGCACAGAAGTCGTGAAGATCAACTTCGTAGCCC
>JAHIAM010007157.1:0-62703 GCA_021605205.1 Aegilops longissima
GCCATGGACACGACTCGTTCCCGCATCTTCTTCTCTTCGGCAATCATGAGGGACTCGGCCAGCCGGCTGCTAGCTGCTGCACACTCGGAGGATTTTTTGTAGTCGCCGGCTATGGTGATGATGCCCTTGGAACTTGGTATCTTCATCTTGAGGTAGGCATAGTGGGGTACAACCATGAACTTGGCCAGAGCAGGCCAGCCAAGCAACGTGTGGTAAGGGCTCTCCAAATCTACTACCTCAAACCAAACTGCTTCTCGGCGGAAGTGATCCTTGTCCCCAAAGAGAACATCTATCTTGATCTTGCCGATTGGTGGCAGGACAGGCGAATGCGATGCCATGGAACATGGTCCGACTAGGCATGAGTTGCCGTCTTGATGTTCAGCTTCTCCATGGTGTCACGGTACAGTATGTTGATGCTGCTCCCGCCATCTATCAGTACGCGGGAGAAATGGGCAGCTCGCCTTTCTGTCGCGAGGGTGGGGTCCAAAACCAATGCATAAGAGCCGGGAGACGGCATCACCTCTGGGTGGTCGGCCCGGCTCGTACCTGATGGGCCTTCGACGGTGCATGTACTCAGGGTTGTTGGAGGCGACCGCGTTGACTTCTTGGTGCTGTCGGCGCCGGCTGCGCTGGTCTTCGGGCTGGCTTGAAAAGACAACATAGGCGGCATGCTCATCAGGGAACTCGTCTTGAACGGCCCGACCGGCTGGTCGGCATGGATATTAAGGGCCGGAGGCTGGTCGATCAGTGGAGGTGGCACCAGCCCTTCTCCTTTGGAGATTCGTGTGAGCCAGTGGCATTTCCGGGTGGTGTGGTTGGACGGCTTCGCCCCGCTGTGGAACTTGCAAGGGGCATCAAGGGCTTGCTCATAGGAGAAAGCCGATTGCATAAGCCGCCTTCGTATACCTTCTTGGGCGCGGGCACGCCTTCGGGTTATTCATCTTATTTGTGGCCACTGCTTGTTGGTGGAATCGGCATAGGACCCTTGCGCTTGTTGTCGTTAAGATGCAGGCGTGGTGGAGTCCCCAACCGGCGTCTCGGGAGCCGGATTGAGCACCTTCCCGGTGGCGTTTACCCGGAGCTCGGTCTTCATTGAGGAGTCGGCCGTGGGGTACTTGTCTGCTATGACCAGCAGCTCGTGGAGGGTAGTCGGCTCGTCGTAGAGGACTTTGTGCTTGAGGAGGGTGCCCTCTCAGCACCCGGCGGTGAAAGTACTCTATGGATTGAACCTCGTGCACCCCTCGCTTGGAATTGCGAGCTCTCATTAACATGAGGTAGTCGCAAGTTGATTCATTGGGCCCTTGAACACACTAGGAGGCTGTCGAGGCTTGGGGCCAGCTTGTAGGTCTTTGGTGAAGTTGCGGATGAAGGCTTACGTGAAGTCTTGCCAGCTATTGACACTGTAAGGCTTGAGGCTGTTGAGCCAAGTACGCGTCGTGTGAGGGAGTCCTGGATTAGGGGGTGTCCGGATGGCCGGACTATAACCTTTGGCCGGACTCCTGGACTATGAAGATACAAGATTGAAGACTTCGTCCCATGTCCGGATGAGACTTTCCTTGGCGTGGAAAGCAAGCTTGGCGATACGGATATGTAGATTTCCTCCCATTTGTAACCGACTCTATGTAACCCTAACCCTCTCCGTGTGTATATAAACCGGAGGGTTTTAGTCCGTAGGACGAACAACTATCATACCATAGGCTAGCTTCTAGGGTTTAGCCTCTCACGATCTCGTGGTAGATCTACTCTTGTACTACCCATATCATCAACATTAATCAAGCGAGTGAGTAGGGTTTTACCTCCATCGAGAGGGCGAACACAGGTAAAAACATCGTGTCCCTTGTCTCCTGTTACCATCCGCCTAGGCCTTGAGTTCGGGACACCCTACCGAGATCCGCCGGTTTGACACCGACACGTGCCTTGGAGCATGAGGGGACATACTTCCGGCAACACGCTTTGTTGCGTTTGCTATCTTAACCACGGTGGAGTAGTCAATCAACCAATCTTCCGCTTCCACAGCCGTTGTATAGGTGTGTCTCTTGGGGCGAGAACCCTTTGGGAAGGGCTGCGTCGTGGATCTGCGGGGCCAAAACAAAGGCGGGCGATATCGTCTTCTTCTTCTAAGCGCCGAGATCGCGCTAAGCGGTCGATCCGATGGCGGGCGTCATTCTCGCCGACTCCTTCGCGGCGTCCTAGTCGGCCGCTGAGAGTCGGATGCGTGACAGGCGGCGGGTTGGGGTATCTCTCCCCACGAGGTAGAGGAGGAGGCGGATTGCCTCGTCGCTCCACGGCTCGAGGGCGGCCTTCTGCGTCGCGCTCGATGGAGATTCGAGTCCGGCTATGGCTGGCGGCCGGCTCCTTTTCTTGCCTGGCGCGGATGTTGCCTGCAGCCTGCGTTCGTGACGTTGCGCCATGCTCTCGGCATGGGGGAGGACTTTCAGCGCGGACGCCGGCTTCATGCCTCTCTGCGGCCGCGTCGATCGCTGCTTTGGATGCGTGCGGTGTGTAGGAACTCGTCGGCCCAGTCCATTCAACTCGTCACGGCCCCTAAGGCGGTGCGTAGGTTCTCGGCGTGGCATAGGGCTGGCGGTCCGCTCCCGGCATGTCGGCGAGGCTGCCACGCTTCTTGATAGCGCCGATTATTTCGGCCCTTGAGGTTGGCGTGCCAAAAGCGGCCTTGATTGACTTCGTTGGTGAGCCTCAGTGAGGCATCTCATGGAGGCTATCTTCTGGCCCTCCGCGATGAGGGCGAGGCGGCGTGCCTCCAGTGCCTCGGCGTCGGCATCGGCCGGAAGGGGGACGAACAAGTCGTGCAGCGCCGCTTGCAGGGCATCGTGGGCGTTCTCGCCAGAGGCGACGTCGTGGCTGATGATCAGCACCTCGGTGATGGTGCTGCCACAGCTGTCGGCTTGAGGGAGCGGTTCGTTGAAGATCACTATGTTGGTCGGGAAAGCGTCGAGCAATGCCGTGTCAGAGTGGACAAGCATCGGGTCGGTGGAGCCAACCGACTCCAAATCCATGACTGGCTCGGCTGGAGGCGTGGAGTTAGTCGAGGAGGCTGACAAGGTGGCTCGGGGCAGCTGTGCCCGCGTCGGATCACGGGCTCGTCGAGATGCGAGCCTCGCCAAGAAGATCGGCGAGCAGCTCGCCGCTTGCGACGTCAGCGACCCTTTGCAGCTTGTCGGGGCAAGCGCCATCAGGTGTGCGGGCTGGCTCGCTTCATTTGGGAAGAAAAGGTTCTCGTCGAACAGGTCTCCGGACGACGGTGCAACTGGCCCCACGGTGGGCGCCAAATGTCAGGTGGTAGGTGCGACATATGCCAATGGGTGGCTTATCATAGTGGGAGCCAATAAGACGTCGCCGGTGCCTGGAAACGGGATAAGGCGAAGACATGCACGCCGGAAAATCTTACCCAGCTTCGGGGCTCTCCGGGGAGATAATACCCCTACTGCTGCTCTGCGGGGTCTCCGCATGATCACTAAGTTAACAAGTAGCTACAAGAGGCTCCTTGAGCTGTTTGGCGAGTGGAAGAAGAAGGGCAAGGCTAGCTCTCCTCTTCCCTCTATGTGGTGTCTAAAACTCTAAGAGATCAACCCTTTGCATGGGTGCCCTGGGAGGTTTATATAGGCCTACCCCCCCAGGGGTACAATGGTAATCCGGCTGGGCGCGGGTGAGGGAGTCCCGGATTAGGGGGTGTCCGGATAGCCGAACTATCACCGTTGGCCGGACTCTGGACTATGAAGATACAAGATTGAAGACTTCGTCCCGGTGTAGGATGGGACTTTCCTTGGCGTGGAAGGCAAGCTTGGCGTCTGGATATGTAGATCTCTTACCATTGAAACCGACTGTAACCCTAACCCTATCCGGTGTCTATATAAACCGGAGGGTTTTAGTCCGTGGGGACGAACAACAATCATACCATAGGCTAGCTTCTAGGGTTTAGCCTCTACGATCTCGTGGTAGATCTAATCTTGTACTACCCATATCATCAATATTAATCAAGCGGGGTAGGGTATTACCTCCATCGAGAGGGCCGAACACAGGTAAAAACATCGTGTCCCTTGTCTCCTATTACCATCCGCCTAGGCGCAGTTCGGGACCCCCTACCGAGATCCGCGGTTTGACACCGACATTGGTGCTTTCATTGAGAGTTCCTCGTGTCGTCGCCGTCGGGAAGGATGCCTCATCCGTCTTTAAAAGGCGATACTATCGCCAAAGGAGCCTTGGCCTTGGTGAGACTCTTGGTTAGGTGGTTTCTTATGACCGCCAGTTCGGCCCTGGCCGGCGATGACTTCTCGGGTCATCGAAACCAATCTTCACGTTACCTCGGAACTTGCCGAGCAGTTAGATCGATCAAGCTCTCCTCCGTAAGCGAGCTCTTGGATCGCATCATGCATCAGGAGTCGCCACAGACTACGACCGGATCGGGCCTAAAACCGATCGAGAGAGATCAACTCTCCCGGGCTACCCATCATGTTGCTGTGATAGAGGAGCAATCTGGCGACTCTTCTTCTATCTTAAGGACTAGCTATGTCCGTATTCCCGATCCCTCCATGCGGATTCCCGGAGAGGGCGGATGTCGATCAAGCCACGAACTTAAAGTCGGCGGCGGGTTGGATTCATTGGATAGCATTCAAAATCCAAACTTCCAAGTTTGGAAACTTCTCGACCCTGAGTCTTAAATTGGGCGGGGTTCGGATCTAGTTCCACCGCCCACCCAAACATTAGCGATCTATCCGAATTCGGCAAGAGCCGCTGAAGCAGTACATCATTCTTGGGCGATTCCTCCTGGTTATGGACAAGATAAAGGACTGCCGAGAGAAGGGCGCAATCTCACTTTTCGCAATAATTGCACGGACAAGGAATCCTAAGCGCCATAAGTCATCGCGAAATTACGCTTTGCTGACTTGGTGACCATAGTACAAAAGTATTGTGCGATGGAAGTGCTTGGAAAACCGAAAGTAAATTTTGGGATAATCCGGCCCGAATACAGCCCTAGTCCGAAATAAAAGGGTGCATCATCACCAAGCACATGGGTTATACACCAAAAACAAAAACCCCTAAAGGGCACGCGAACCGTCTTGGAGGGTTGGCTAAGCGGACCTGCAAAATTCATATACAGAGGCGCCACTCCAACTCATAGCCTTGAGCATGTTGGATACTCGGCAGGTGGCCAAAAGTGGCGAAGAGCTTCTAGCATCGAATCCCAGCCCAGCAACACCGATCGGTATTAATAGTCTTGAGACTTTCGCATCAAATAACATGCGGAAAAGAACACTCCATAACCTTGCGAAGTCTACCAAGTAGCAACAATAAATCCATGGGTGACACGGCTATTACCTTTAATGCCGTGATGAACCCAAATTCGAACAGCCCGAGCACCAGCCGCATTGGTCCTCGGTCCAATAGTGGGCGACTTTCGCCTTACTAAGGTACTCATGGATGGCGGCAGCGAGACTAAACCTCATCTACGAGAAACCCTCGAAAAATGGAAATAGTGGAACCGCATTGAGCGAAGCAGCACAACCTTTAGAGGAATAATCCCTAGCCGGAAGCATGCTGCACAGGAAAAATCTGCTTGGGCGTAGTGTTTGGCTCGCCGGACAATTACAGGTCGAGGAGGTCACATTTCAAGTGGCCCCGTTCAGCAGCGGATATCATGCTTTATTAGGGCGAGAGGCATTCACAATTTTCAAGCTATACCCCATTATGGGTACATGAAGCTTAAAATGCCGGACCTAACGGAATCATCACTCTCGCTAGTGATCCGAACATAGCACTCAGCGCGAAAACAAGACAGCCGCACTAGCCCTCGAGGCACTATCAAAGCCCTAGCGGCCGAGGAACTCACTACGATCGCTCCACGGTGAAGCAGAGGCGATGTGATACTTGATAAAAGATCCAAGTCCACCTCTTTTAAACCAGCGGATGAAATAGTCAAATTCCAAGTCCACCCAACGGACCTGCAAAGGCGGCCTCCATTGGGGCACAATTAAACCCGATGTAGGCGCCTCACGAGAATTTCTACGAGAAAAGCGGGACATTTTTCCTGGCACCCTTGGACATGCCGGGAATCCCCGTCGGCTGGCGAGCACAGCCTAAATATCCTAAAAGGATTCAAGCCAGTCAAACAGGCTCTTGGCACTTTTCGAACCCAAGAGACAGGCCATGGGAGAGAGCTAGCCAAACTTTGGAAGCGGATTCATCGGAGATATAAAACATCCGGACTGGCTAGCAAATCTGGTGATGGTACCAAGAAGGATAAATCTGGCGCCTATGTGTTGATTTCAAAGACCTTAATAAGGCTTGCCCAAAGGATCCTTTCCCCTCCCTCGCATTGATCAAATTATCGGCCTACTGCAGGACACGACTCATTGTGCTTCCTCGTAGCGTACTCGGCTACCACCAAATCAAGATGGCGGAGCAGACCAAGCAACAACAGCATTCATCACTCCATACGGCCCATTCTGCTTCAACACAATGCCCTTCGGGCTCAAAAACGCCGGTGCAACATATCAGCGCATGATTCAGACATGTCTGGCAAACCAGATCGGCAAAACAATGGAAGCATATGTAGATGATGTGGTCGTCAAATCCAAGCATGTCGAAACTCTAGTAGACGAATTGAGGCTCACATATGATAATCTCTGAAAATATGACATTAAGCCCAATCCGGAAAAATCGTCTTGGCGTTCGGTAGGAAAGCTCTGGGCTTCATTGTGTCCGGTAGAGGAATTGAAACAACCCAGCCAAGATCCGAGCTCTGTCACAATTGGATATTCAAAGACCTCAAACAAATACAAAAATTGGTGGATGCGTAGCGGCTCTAAGCCGCTTTATTTCCCATTTGGGAGAAAAGGCGTTACCCTTTCCGCCTCCTCCGGCGCACGAACACTTGAGTGGGCGGATGCCGCATATGGGCGGACTCAAAAGAAATAAAAGCCATATTGGCAACAAATCCGGTCTGTCCGCGCCCAACATGGGCGAACCAATGCTATTATATATCGCGCAACACATCAAGTTGTCGGTGCGGTGCTCGTCGTCGAGACGAAAGCGGAGGACACGGTTCCCTCTTCAAAAACCGGTTTACTATGTGTCCCTTGTCCTAACTCCATGCAAGTCCGGTACCCACATTATCAAAAGATAGCATCTGCAGTGTTCATGGCATCCGGAAGCTGCGACACTACTTTCAAGAATGTTCGATAACGGTAGCCTCGAAGTACCTCTTAACGACATTATAAACAACTGCGACACGACGGGCGGATTGCTAAATGGGCCATAGAGCTCCTTCCATTAGACATAACCTATAAGCCACGACGAGCTATTAATTCGCAGGTTTTGGCCGACTTCGTGGCGAATGGACGGCCGAACTCCCTAAAAGTCGGCGCATACTCAATTGGATCATGCACTTTGCGGCTCCAAAATGTTGGCGGCACAGGGGCTGGCGTCGTCTGGCGTCCCCAACCGGGACACAGTCAATCGTCCTTGAGATAATGTATCGGACTCCAACAACGCGGCGAATCTGAGGCCCATACGCACGGCCTCCGGTGGCGATCTCCATGGGCATTAAGCGCCTAGAGGTGCGCGAGGATTGAACCTCGCGATATCTCAAATAAGCGGAGACTTTGATGCCAAAGATCCGAAAATAGCAGCGTACCGCAATGCGGTCCTAAAAATGTCATGCAGTTGAAGGGCTCGAATTTCATCATATAGCCGGGATAACAACCGGCGGCGGGCGTATTAGCGCATCGGTGCAAAAGCGATGCCGTCCGCCTAACATTTTCTGGAGCGGCTGTTCAAGCCATCCATACTATGGGAAGGAGTCCGGAAATAACAATCCGGACCCAACACCGCTTGACACGAACACTCGACACAATCGGAGGCTCGCCACCGAGATAACACCTTCGCTCACGAAATAATGGCGGTTATCGCCCCATGGGCGGAACCATTCCTAGCCTACCTAACTAGGCGGGAACTCCCGAAGACCAAAATGAGGCTCGCTGCATAGTACGGCAATCCAAAGCCTATAAAGTCCATGAGGAGAGCTCTATAAGAAAAACAACTGAGAGTCCTTCAAAGGTGTATCTCCGAAGAGGAAGAGGCGAAACCTCTGGCTGAAATTCATGTCGGTTGGGTGGGCACCACGCCATGATCCAGGGCCCTTGTAAACAAGGCCTTCCGTATAGGATTTTATTGGCCGACGGCCCGAGCGAGATCTTGAGGATTTAGTCCAACAATGCGTCGGTTGCCAGCTTTTTGCTAACAAAGCCACATGCCACCCACCGCCCTAAAACTATACCCATCACTGGCGTTCGCGATGCAGGGCTTGACATGGTCGGACCCCTTAAGGGAGGAACCCACAAGCAAAAATACCGATTGGTCATGGTGGATAAATTCATCAAATTGATAGAGGCCAAGCCTGTTAAAGCGGCGAATCCGGGCGGGTGATAGACTTCATATCGGGGTAGTGCACGTTCGGCGTCCCCACGGTATCATCGCGATAGCGGCACCAACTTCACGGCCGATGAGGTCAAATTATGGTGCAAAACATGGGCCTCAAGCTCGATTACGCCTCGGTCTATCACCCTCAAACCAAGCGGCCAAGTCGAAGCGAGCAAGCGGTCTAATCATGGCGGCATTAAACCCGGACTAGTGCGGTCCCTCAAGGAATCTAACACGCCTTTGGGTTGAGGAGCTCGACTCCGTACTCTAGGGGCTGCGGATCACGCCGAATCGTACTACCGGATTCACACCATTTTTATGGTGTCTGGTAGCGAGGCAGTCTTGCCTGCGACATAATTCATGACTCACCTCGCGTGCGCATGTATGAAGAAGAGAAGCCCGGAGGGTGCCACCGATGCCCCAGGAGATGATGATGAACTAGGTCACTACTTGGTGGAGAAGTAGTGTACTAGGCTTGATAAAAGTGTTGTTTACAGAGGCGGATTAGATTTAAGATTTGTCGATTGTCCCAACCTTACATGCTTAACCACTCTACCCTTATATGGGAAAGGGCATTATTGATTACCTAGGCGATACTAGCTTGGAGCCCGCATTACTAGTGGCGGGGGAGAGTTGGTGCTCTCTCTCGGGGCGGGGTTGTGCCGGTAGGGAAATGGCCATGACTGTCTTCTGAGGGCACCGGATACACGTTGTGTCCCCTCTCAGATATTCACGATCTCGAGTGAGTCTCGCATGATGTACATCGTGAGGATCTGAAACAACGAGTGGAATCCTTATTAGTGTCGTCTAGGAAAGGTAGTGATCGGGTGCTTACCCGGGTACTTGAGGTATCATGGTCGTGGATGACGGAAGTTCCCGGATCTTGTGGGTAAAGTGTGCAACCTCTGCGAGTGTAAAACTATTGAATAGCCATGTCCACGGTTAAGGACAGTTGGGTGGTGCTGCTTAGACTACGTCCATATGTTTACGACAAACAACACGGTTTGGTAAATCTATTGGCGTGATTAGTGAGAAGTCACGATGAGCTTGAGCATGAGTTGTTCATAACTCTCTCGATGTTGATATACGTAACCTCCTAATACTTGTTGCGAGG
Source organism: Aegilops longissima (assembly GCA_021605205.1). Classification (NCBI taxonomy): domain Eukaryota; kingdom Viridiplantae; phylum Streptophyta; class Magnoliopsida; order Poales; family Poaceae; genus Aegilops; species Aegilops longissima. The sequence continues at coordinate 9,554 of JAHIAM010007157.1, forward strand.
CGCATTCATATCCTTGATAAATGTTGATCATAATTGCATGAGAAAAACTAGCTTTCCGCAAAAATGCCAAATTAGCAGTAGTGCCTTGCATAATTATTCTGTTATCACCCTTGGGTTGTTTGCGAGTACATTCAAAGTACTCATTGGCTTGCCACTGGTTATTTTATTGGCTAGGCATGAAAGAACAAGATATATTGAAGAGTTCCTTGGTGACGATCGTGCGAGCTAGGACGCTTTCCCAGTCAGAATTCCTGTAGGGTTAAGGCAGATGGCATGGGTCCAAGTTATCGACGAAGATTTCCGCTGCGATGATATACTCAAGACCTGACCATAACGGTCCTACTTTTGTAAAACGGTATGTATGGATGTAAGACTCTTGTTATTCAGCTTCTGTGTGTTTAGTGAGCATTGATCTCTGGGATCACTGTACACGTGCATTCGGTGATCTCGACTTATGAGTCGGGGTCCCCACATCATCAGAGATATAAAACATCTGGACTGGCTAGCAAACTTGGTGATGGTACCAAAGAAGGATAAATCCTGGCGCCTATGTGTCGATTTTAAAGACCTGAACAAGGCTTGCCCAAAGGATCCCTTCCCCCTCCCTCAAATTGATCAAATTATTGACGCTACAGCAGGACACGACTCATTGTGTTTCCTCGACGCGTACTCTGGCTACCACCAAATCAAGATGGCGGAGCCAGACCAAGCTGCAACAACATTCATCACTCCATACGGCCCGTTCTACTTCAACACAATGCCCTTTGGGCTCAAAAATGCCGGTGCAACATATCAGCGCATGATTCGGACATGTCCGCAAACCAGATCGGCAAAGCGGTGGAAGCATATGTAGATGGCGTGTTCGTCAAAACCAAGCATGTCGAAACTCTAGTAGGCGACTTGAGGCTCACATTCGACAATCTTGAAAATATGACATCAAGCTCAATCGGGAAAAATGCGTCTTGACGTTCCAGCGGAAAGCTCACGGGCTTCATTGTGTCCGTAGAGGAATTGAAGCAAACCCAGCCAAGATCCGAGCTCTGTCACAATTGGATATTCCAAAAGACCTCAAACAAATACAAAATTGGCCGGGATGCGTGGCGGCTCTAAGCGCTTTATCTCCCGTTGGGAGAAAAGCGTTACCTTTTACCGCCTCCTCGGCGCACCGAACACTTGAGTGGGCGGATGCGCCACGGACGGACTTGAAGAAATAAAGGCCATTTGGCAACAAATCCGGTCCTGGCCGCACCTAACGTGGGTGAACCAATGCTATTATATATCGCGCAACACATCAAGTTGTCGGTAGCGGTGCTCGTTGTTGAGCGAGAAGCGGACGGACACGGTTCCCTCTTCAAAAACGGTTTACTATGTGTCCAATGTCACGACTCCATGCAAGTCCGTACCCACACTATGAAAAGATAGCATACGCGGTGTTCATGGCATCCGGAAGCTGCGACACTACTTTCAAGAGTGTTCGATAGCGGTAGCCTCGAAGTACCTCTTAACGATATTATAAACAACGCGACGCAGCGGGCCCGATTGCTAAATGGGCCGTAGAGCTCCTTCCATTCGACATAACTTATAAGCCACGATGAGCTATTAAGTCGCAGAGTTTTGGCCGACTTATTGGCGAATGGATGAAGCGAATTCCCTAAAAGTCGACTCATACTCCAATTGGATCATGCACTTTGACGGCTCCAAAATGTTGGCTGGCACAGGGCTGGCGTCGTCCGACGTCCCCAACCGGAGACACATCCAATCGTCCTTCAAATAATGTATCGGACTCCAACAACGCGGCGAATCTGAGGCCCTTACGCACGGCCTCCGGATGGCGTCTCCATGGGCATTAAGCGCCTAGAGGTGTGTGGGGATTGAACCTCACGATATCTCAAATAAGCGGAGACTTTGATGCCAAAGATCCGAAAATGGCAGCATACCGCAATGCGGTCCTAACAATGTCGGCCGCAGTTGAGCGGCTTGAATTTCATCATATAGCTCGGGATAACAACCAGGCAGCGGACATATTGGCGCGATCGGTGCAAAAGCGATGCCGTCCCACCCAATATCTTTACGGAGCGGCTGTTCAAGCCATCCGTACTATGGGAAGGGAGTCCGGCAATAACAATCCGGACCCAACCGCCTTCGCGTGACGCCGAACACTCGACACAATCGGAGGCTCGCCACCGAGATAACACCCTCGCCCACGAAATAATGGCGGTTATCGCCCGTGGGCGGAACCATTCCTAGCCTACCTAACTAGGCGAAACTCCCGAAGACCAAAATGAGGCTCGCTGCATAGTACTGACGATCTAAAGCCTATAAGGTCCATGAGGAGAGCTTTATAAGAAAAGCACTACGGAGTCCTTCAAAGGTGTATCTCCAAAGAGGAAGAGGCGAAACCTCTGGCTGAAATTCATGCCGGACTGGGTGGGCACCACGCCGCCACCGGGCCCTTGTAGGCAAGGCCTTCCGTACAGGATTTTATTGGCCGACGGCCCAGGCAGATCTTGAGGATTTAGTCCAACGATCGTCGGTTGCCAGCTTTTTGCTAACTAAAGCCACATGCCACCCACCGCCCTCAAAACTATACCCATCACTGGCCGTTCGCGGTGCAGGGGCTTGACATGGTTGGACCCCTTAAGGGAGGAACCCACAAGCAAAAATACCTATTGGTCATGGTGGATAAATTCACCAAATGGATAGAGCCCAAGCCTGTTAAAGCGGCGAATCCGGACCAGTGATAGACTTCATATCGGGGTAGTGCACCGTTACGGTGTCCCCACAGTATCATCGCTGATAACGGCACCAACTTCACGACCGATGAGGTCAAATTATGGTGCAAAAACATGGGCATCAAGCTCGATTATGCCTCGGTCTATCACCCTCAAACCAAGGGCCAAGTCGAGCGAGCAAATGGTCTAATCATGGCGGCATTAAACCCGGACTAGTGCGGTCCCTCAAGGAATCTAACACGCCTTTGGGTTGAGAGCTCGACTCCGTACTCTGGGGGCTGCGGACCACGCCGAATCGTACTACGGATTCACACCATTTTTATGGTATGCAGTGCGAGGCAGTCCGCCTGCGACATAATTCATGACTCACCTCGCGTGCGCATGTATGAAGAAAGAGAAGCCGAGCTCGATCGGCGGGGACAGTTAGGCGCATTGGAGGAGGGCGCGGCGTGGCAAAAGCTTGTTCCGCATTCTATCAACAGCAGGCTCGAAGATAACAAAGCATGGAAATGCGGGCCAAAGCTTATAGCGTTGGCGAACTAGTTCTCGCTGGCGGACAAGAAAAAGGACAAACTCAAGCCCAAATGGGAAGGTCCTTCATCATTGACCAGGTCTGACCGGCGGAGCATACCGTCTGCTGACGCATCGGATAACCGACTCGAGCCGAACCCATGGAGCGCAGCCCATATCTGAAGATTCTCGCCTAAGCGCGGACTCAAGTTCGTCTCCTTCCTCCGTCCACATTTTCTATTTTTGCTGTCTTTTATTTCTCTCCTTCCTCCTCCTTCTTCTTGAAGCCTCTAGAGGCCTGTTTGTGCTTTTTTCGCACAATACTTGACGCGCTGTCCGCGCTCATTATACCTGGGGGCTTCTTTAACAGAAGCTTATTTATACGGGCTTCATGCCCAACACATGTGTTAAACTTCCGCATGTACCTTTTATTCACCATTATATGCATGATATGACTTAAGTTTTGGCCAAGCTGGGTTGCCTGGCTCTGTGCTTACCCCTCGTTCCCGATTGTTGGCTAGGTGGTAAAGGAGCACCTCTGCGATTATTCTTGCGGGTCACCGGATGTGTACCTCAGACTGGGTGAAGCCGAAAGCTAGCGTTCTTAAGGGAATATTCGGTCGGTGAACTGAAAGATGATCTTTAACTATTTACCCATCTGCCCCCAGATTATTTTCTGCTTTCTTAGCAGTTTTGACATGCACTTTAGGGCATGCATCCCAGCGAAAGGAACCCTTAACGGAACTATTCTCCCTGGAAGATGTTTCTTACTATCCATGTAATATAACATAACTAGTTGGGCACTTGTCTGATACAGCAATAATGACCCCTACGCCTTGTCTCCATGGATACCCCGGTTCTTATATAACCACGAGGTATTCGGACACACTCCAGACTATTGGGTCCGGAGGTCGAAGCGAAAAGGTCCGCTATGACAAACGATCTACAATCCGGCTAGAAGACATTTTTTCATGTCATATTTTTACATAGTCAACTCGACTCATTGTATTCCTCCTCAATGCCATCTAATAGGCTATCTAATTTACAATCTTCTTTGGGAAACTTGGCGGCCAATTTTACTTGGCCGTACACTAACTTCTGAGGATCTCCATCCCATCGAGCCCCACAGTCCGACCTCGGCCATGTGGTTTGGGTCAACAACCGTGTACAGCGTCTTTACCATGGCCGAGGCCTCCTGGCGCCTTGACGGTAGGCCGATATCTTCCATAGTCGGAAGCGCCGCCATGCTCCTTGAAGCCGCTCGCCAGCTCCCCAATGCCTACAGCAGGGAGATAGATGGACACAAGGCTGGCCGGCGCCTTTCATCACTGCCGGACTCGTTCGTGCGGTACCGACGCAATTCGGAAGAAGATCACTGAAGAACTGGGCATCTCCTCCTCAGACGACCTGTGGGCAAACCTACATACATGTTTATGTTAGTCGCCTTCCTCATGAACTCTTTCAAAGTTCGCTCAAGCACTTCTTGAAAATGCCGCGATGAAGCCGCCGATTCTCCTTCTGGTCGGACAAGCTGAGCACGAACATCCTTTAGTTCCTCACCCATTTTGGTGTTGGCATCTTGGAGTTATTTTCTCTCTGCCGCACCCTCGTAAGAATGCTCTCGCCGGCCTTTAGCTGGCACAGGAGCTGTTGCTTGTCCGGATCTAGTCCGGCGCCATCTACAATATTTTTGTCAGATTTACACACCCGCCACACTTCATAAACTATTTATCTTTTGAAGCGTATATTACCAGAGGGGGTCTCTGTGGCTCCCCCAGAAGCGGCTGTGCGGCCTCAAGTTGGGCCTTGCACTCCTCAAGCTCTGGGACAGTCGGGTATTCTTTTACGTAAGATCCTCATAACAAATGATCCTTAAATCAGTTATTCTAACTATTTTAAGTCTCGGGGCTCTTGGCGCATATAAGCATCAAATCTCCTTACCAGTATGTCCTTTACATACTGCTCGTGGCTCTGGCTAGACCATCTTGGCGGCACGGAGTGCGCATCTCCAATTGAAGGAATTCAAGGCCTCTTGGGAGAAACATGTCGTCATGAAGAACTGTCCGTGGCGCTTTGTGATTCAAGGCGCTCTCCACCTCGGAGTTGGTGGCGGACAGTCTGTCGGCATCCTGTTGGAGGAGCATCCGACGACGCCTCGTGTTCGCCTCCGCTTCGGACCCGGCTTTGGAGCCTGGCGGCGGAGGTTCGATCGGCAACCTCTCCGGACTCGGTCCGCGGCGCTTTTTCCTAAAAAGAGCGTCGGTGTTAATCGCCTTCCAGGAATCAATCCTAGGAACATGGTGACCGCCATACCATTCGGCGGAGTCTCGATCCGGACCGCACTCCTTTTTTAGTCTCATGGGCGTCTTGCCCTTATTGGCCGGCCGCCCGCGGGCTCGGCTTCTCGCCTCGAAGGTACCCCTGCGAAACACCGTTGGTATACGGTGATCAAAAATAAGCATGGATGGGTCATTATCGGGTTTTGGGATCTCGGTCTCGATTACTGTGAGGCTGGAAGTATTCCGGTATGTCGGCGTAATGGCAACCAAAGCATTATCGATGCTAAGTTGGTAGAGCACCCGTCGATCAACTCCACCTTTATATCGGGATCCTCTTGGAGGCGGATCGAGGACCGTTCGGATCCTCGGGTTGTGGGGCGGGCTGTGTATCTTCTCCATAGTCCGGCGCAGTTCCTGCGCAGAAACCATGAAATGAGATATTTAACCATGGGAACATGGATCGGGAAGGTCACAAAGATGTTTGCTTACCCAGCTTCGAGGATTATTCGAAGAAAACTCCTTCAATGGATTGACGCGGAGGAAATCCTCCTCCTCCCCTTTATACATGGCAGACAAGATATTCACCAGTTCGGTGACCGATCCCGGCCCTTTGCGGCCATGGCAGGTGGCATCGTCCTCCCCGTTGAAGTCCCACATGGGGTGGCCCCTATATTGGAGCGGCTGCACTCCCCTCATAATGCATATTGCCATGACTCAAATCATGGTCATTCAAACACGTGGAAGATGGCCATTATTGGGCGTAGAAGCCAAGGAGCGCATTTGTCAGAAGCCGGACACTATTCGACAAGTATATGGAATTTGGAGAAGAACCCGCCTCGCAATGCCGAAGACAATCAACGCGCCGGACTCATCGTCATTGAAGCCTGGTTCGGGGGCTACTGAGGGAGTCCCGGATTAGGGGGTGTCCGGATAGCCGAACTATCACCGTTGGCCGGACTCCTGGACTATGAAGATACAAGATTGAAGACTTCGTCCCGTGTCCGGATGGGACTTTCCTTGGCGTGGAAGGCAAGCTTGGCGATAGGGATATGTAGATCTCCTACCATTGTAACCGACTCGGTGTAACCCTAACCTATCTGGTGTCTATATAAACCGGAGGGTTTTAGTCCGTAGGACGAACAACAATCATACCATAGGCTAGCTTCTAGGGTTTAGCCTCCTTGATCTCGTGGTAGATCTACTCTTGTACTACCCACATCATCAATATTAATCAAGCAGGAGTAGGGTATTTCCTCCATCGAGAGGGCCCAAACCTGGGTAAAAACATCATGTCCCTTGTCTCCTGTTACCATCCGCCTAGATGCACAGTTCGGGACCCCCTACCCGAGATCCGCCGGTTTTGACGCCGACAACAACTTTGATGTGGCACCGTGCTTTGGAACCAGAAAGTCCCCGCATGGAGCGAGGGTTCATGACGTGTAGTATATATGTATGTCACACCCCACATCGAGCCGGTGACGGGGATTCATGTTTGTACATATGCGCTCAAACCTAGGTATGGAATCTCACCATGACCTACTACGGTAACACGAACCAAAGAATAAGAATCCACCATGGTAACCTCTCTCGTTGTCGATCAAAGTGATCATGGACGTCCACGCGGGCCCATGAATTTATAGGCTTGACGCCGATAACAATGTGAGGGAGAGTACTGTCCGAAAACAACCACTGCATGCATGTGTCCCAAACATATATATATATATATATATAATGTATGGAGGTGATGCACGCATGCTTGAATACCATGCACATCATTGATGTGGCGCGTGCATAAAAAATCGCACAGTCCCCACACAGAGCAAGATCGGTTCATGACGCGTTGTGTGTTGCCCCCTGGTCCACTTCAACCCGGTGGGAGGGATTCATGCATACACATGCATGCTCTCAAAATATATTATGTAATCTCAGAGCATGACCTATATACCGTAATACAAACAAAAAAATAATCCCTTCCTAAGTCAAATTAACCTCTCTCACTGTCGATCAAAGTGATGGACCAAGTGGGCCCACAGATGGAAAGCATCGATATCGCCGATAACCACGTGAGTGAGTGCCAGAGGACAACCACCACCTCTTGCATGTGGGCCAAACATATGTATGGAGGTATGTGTGGTTGTGATGTTTGAATACCCAAAATGCACAACTTTGATGTGGCACATGCCCCGAAAACCATAAAGTCCCCACATAGAGCGAGGTTAATGAAGCATAGTATATGCTAGTCCCCTTCCCCTTCTTCGACGCGTACTATATGCTCCTACCGTAATACAAATCAGAAAGAATCCTCCTTGATGGTCAAATTAATTAACCTCTCTCGATGTAGGTCAAAGTGATGCATGCATGGACGATGACCTCGCGGACTCACATATGGAAGCATCACTCATGGATGAGTGTCCAAGGATAACCACCGCCTGCATGCATGTGGACCAAAGAGGTGTTGTGTGATGTTTGAATAGCCAATGCACAACTTTGATGTGGCACCTGCCCCAGAACCGGAAAGTACCCACACGGAGTGAGGTGTGTTCATGACACGTACGTAGTATATGCTGGTCCCATTCCACCTCTTCGAAGCATACTATATACTCCTACCATAACACAAACAAAAAAGAACTAACCTTGTCGGTCAAATTAACCTCTCTGGCTGTAGGTCAAAGTGAGGGACGACGACCTCGCGGGCCCATAGAAAGCATCACACGCGAGTGAGTGTCCTAGGACAACCAACCACCGCATGTGGCCCAAACATGTATGTATGAAAGGGTTGTGTAATGTATTAAATAAACCAATTCATGACTTTGATGTGGCTTTGTGTCACAAAAGCAGTCAATCGAATGCTCGTGACTCGTAGTGTACAGCCAGACAACCCCCCCCCCCCCACACACACACACCGCACATCCACCGCCACTACGAGACATGCTAAAAAAATTCTCGCTGAACATATGTGACCAAAGGAGGGTCGTGTTAATTAAAAAAATCAGAGATCATTCAGACATTTTAGTACATTGATTGATTTCCTAGGGATATAATGTGCAAAAATCAAATTTGAGCTACATGCACAGGTGACAGTGCACCAAAATGGATTGGAAAATCATATGTGTGTCCCTGGGTGCATGCTTAGTCCCCATGCAAGAAATATCAAACATTGAGAATCTTGATTTTTGAAATGTAGTAAATCCAAAACTTAGTTGAAATTCATGAAACTTACCATGTTGTCATATGGACACGAATATACTATGGTATTGTACTTTTTCTGTCAAATTTGAGACAAGTTTTGATTTAATCTTTTTCTTCTTACAAACTGGAGATTATTAATAATTGGGAACCAATATTGGAAACGGATTATTTATTCAAACAGTGGGCGTTAGACCAACAATGTACATGCCATGCTTCGGTTAAGTAATATAAAGAGGCAAAATTAATCATCAAAAAAGAAAAACAATATATGTGCGCCACACGTCCCATGTGCCATGCTAGCAGGCGTGACTTGGCAGGATGCATGCGAGCAGTTCACCGCATAGGCAGACCGGGAGGCGTGCATGCACATGTGTGAATTGACGGGAGGCGTGTTTGTTGCGCAGTATCACCGGGAGACGTGCGAGTAGCTGTATGAAATGACGAAAGGAATGCCAACAGTTTGCAGGGTAGGCTCACCAGGAGGCGAGCCAGCCCTTTGACAGCCGCCCGCCTCGCTCCCGCTACTCCATATTAATGGCGTGTCGGAGCCGCTAGTCATAATAGGCGGCTGCACCCCTCATTCTCTCTACACACACAATCCTCTCTCTCTGCCTGCATCCTCGACGCCGCTCTCAGTCCTCATCGCCGAAAGTGTATGAGGGTGCCGCTGAAGCGCCCATCAGAGGGAGTGGCAATGCCGGGGTGCTGAAGCACCTGAGCACAGTGTGAAGCTAGAGACAGAGGTTGTCGTCGCCGCCGACGAGGTCTCACTCGACCTTGACGTCGTCGATGGCGTCGCGCTTCCACAACCAGAGCCGGAGATCTACAACGACTCCGATGATGACTCCGACGACTACTCTGGCAGCGGCCGACAAGGACGGAGAACCGGTTAGTCATCTATACCCATTTTTGTGTCAAATATATCCTAGGGTTTCTATGGTTAGTCCTGCCCCCCCCCCCCCTTTGGAATAGAAATCCTATGGTTATGTTGTCTCAATCCATGAAATCCGTGTAAGTTTTGTTAGATCCGTGTAGTGTATTGATTGTTTGAATGGTACAAATGATAAGTGATTAATTGTTTCATGTGTACAAATGATTTCTGCTAATAATTCGACTAGGGTTAGTTTTCACGCCAATAATTCCTAGCCAGATCTAGCCAATTGATTTTAAATGTCCTACATATATGTTTGTGCCAATTTTTTTTCAAGATTGGTATTTACATCGATGATTGTGCTTAAAAATTGAACCACAATCTTAGGATATGTCTTAAAAAATAGCCATAAAATTTATAAATTCCTAACCCTACTTTCCGACATGTAAAAATTGATTTGATGCCAAATTTGGGCAACTGCCAAATGTTCGCAAGAGATTAGTTTGTATTTCATTGTTCATTTGCCTATCTCACAAAAGGTTGCCAAGTGTTGCACTTCTGATTTTGCAAAATGTTGGTAGCAAACAAATTAGACCCATAATTTTTTGCAGTATGTTGTGTGCTCTCTATTTATGCATTTCTTTCATCAAGATCATTTGATGATTTAGGGTTCACACTGTCACATGATATATTATGTTTCATAAAATCTGCCTGCTGAATTCACATTATTATAAAATATAATGACACCGCATTTTTTTACTATATGTATAGGTGCTATCTGATGATGTCGATAGTGAGGATGACGATGACCAGAGGAGGTACAAGAGGCAAAACTGAGGGAGCTTCATGCAGGACTTCATAACAAGCATATTAGGACGTGGGATGGGGGCTTTCGATGCCCATTTTGCAACCAAAAGCTTCATGAAACGTATGAAAGTGTTCTGGCTCATGCAAGAGGATGAGTCATTGGCTCCTTCAAGCAGAAGTATTCTCGCAGGGTGGCCCACGCCACGTACGCTGAGTACCTGGAGAAGCTTCGCTATCGTGCCGGCATATGAGATGTGGGATTGAACTATATATGGCTATCTAGTGTCTTAAATATAAATGTGCTTGAGTATGCTTAATGATAGTTGAACTATATATGGTTGAACAATGCTTATGTACGCTTATTATCTATGACTGAGTATGGTTATATCTATGTTCACTTATGTCTAAATGTGGGATATGGATGCAATCAATTTGGTTGATGGAAATTTTTGCATATTAGGGTGAATGTTTAGCGTGGGTAAAAATTTCAGATTCAACCAATGAAGGAAATGTGGACCCACCCTAAAACTTGGTTATTTTCCCAGATTGGAACCTTGTGCGATGTATTTCATTTTTCTAGTTCTTTTAGTTGAAAATATACGTTAATCACACACGGTTTGCTCTAGCAAACCGTTGCTTCCGACACGCTTTGTGGGATAGAAAACCTTCACCACCCAATTCAGAAAGGAAAAAAGAGAACTCTCACCATCCGCATGTCACAAAACCCTAACACACCCGCCACCCCCTCCGGTCCCCATTCACGCCTGTACTAGCTCCTTCATGACTGCATGTCACCGCCTAGGCCATGACAACCACTTAGCTCGATGCATGTCGCCACCGCTGACTTCTGGCAAACCCCACTGCATTTTTCCACTGCCGCTTGCCACCGCCTATCACCATTGACTTTCTCGACGCTGGTCACCTCGACCCAGCTTCGCCCGATTGGGGAATCCGCAGTATTTTCTCATGGACAATAAGGTAACTAATTTACTAAGATATTCTCTCATCTCTTATCTGATAGAGGCGAGGGTCCCGATCTTTCGATGAGATAATAACTATCGATTTGGTGGAGTCGACTTTGACGATCCGACTAAAAACGTGCACGACGTTGCGCCTTAGCAATCGCTAAACCAATCTCCCGAGGTTCTTGGCGATGCGGAAGCACGATCGGCCGACCACGAAGGTCTATTCCTGCAAGCAATCGAAGAGCGAGCAATAATATGATAAAGCAATCTGAATATTGTGAATATATATAAAGTATTGATAATGGTGGGGATCCGTAGCGGTCTTGGTGCAGTCGTTGGACACAAGCGAAGTACGAAGTTGCAATGGCTAACTTTTAACTAAACAAATCCCAAGGGAAAAGCTACTAGATGGATCTACTTATATAGGAGCAAGGGGTGGCGGCCAAGGAGGTGGGAGGACGTCCAAGGCAGCCTAAAACTAACCCTAGGGCATACAAGGACAATGGGCCCAAGTGGAGGTGACGTAACACCTTTGGACTTGTAGTTTGACTCGGATCCTGCTGCAGCATCAGATTGTTTCGTCCATAACTCAACGCTCCGGACGAATTTTAAGGTGAATCCAATTGGGTTGGAAAGTGAACGAAATCTATTTTCCAACAAAAAAAGAATCAACCAATTTGGAGTTCGTATGAAAAAGTTATTGACGTTTTGAGTCGGTATGTACGTTGGTCTGAATCTGAGTCCAGAACGTGAGAGACTTGAACTCTATCTTCTCTTGGGCCAAAAGTGACGTGAGAGAACTTTTTGAACAGTAGGTAAACATCTCTTTCTCCCTTATCTTCATATGTGGATTGTACAAATGTCCCATACACCTGCAATTAGACATGGCACAAAAGTTTATGAAGTATTGTTGTCCTGGATGACATAAAGAAATTATTGCATAGTTTGCATTAGAAATCACCTCACAAATATACATGTATGCAATATTTTCGGTTGTATCCAAGGTAGTCATGTCCTCATCATCCTCTCCTTCTTGAAAACAAAGCCGTCCTCGGCGTTGCTTAATCTGAAATGTGGCTAACAAAAGAGACAAGGTGTACATGTTGTATATGTATATGTCATCCATTTTAACTTCCCGTGGATTTTGCACATATGAGACATGTATACATGAGTAACTTTCATAGTTAATAAAATATAAAGCCAATATATTATCACAAGAAGTAGAAGGCATGAAAGTATTGCAACTCAGTTTGCACATATAAGTGAAGCTCTTATTTATATGAAAAGATTGACAATATTCATCATTAAACCATCCCAACATTGGTGAATAAACCTTATTTGCATCAAATTTACATGCTACAACATGCTTAAATAAGCAAACATGCAATAAGTCATTTGACACATAATCATCACCAAGATTAGAGGTCATATCAAAATGAGTAAACATTGGTTCTTTTGCATCAACAGTTAATTCATTGGGTGCACTCAAAATTGTTGGTATTTTAGTTGTTTGATCACATGATGCATTCATAGCGATAACATGATTATCTAAAATAGGTGATGCGCTCAAATCAACAAGTAACTCAACACATGATGTATTCAAGTTAACTAGGCATGCATCATTCTCATGTGAAGTTATATCATTAATATCTTCTGATTACCTTATCGCAAAGATGTAGCTGATGTAGAGTACGGATGATGGCAATGTACCATTCTCTTGAGATGATGTCGCGCTCACAATCTGAGTTGTGGCTGCTCTAGTAGGTGCAACAGTGGAGGAACCAAGCGGTGGTGGTGAGCATGAACTGGAATAGTATTTTGTTGTAGTCACCCAATGCGTCCTCTTGTAACTGTCTCTCAAAGGTACAAGCACGAACATACATACCAGTAATGCAACGAGGAATATACTGAAATCGTGCCTGAATATCATGGTTCAAACCACCAAAAAATCTATTCATTGTATCATCCATATATTCTTCTATGTCACAATGATGCATATAAGATTTGAACTCTTGGTAGTAAGCATGAACAATATTGTTGCCTTGTTTAAATTGTTCAAATTTGCGAAGCAATTCACGACGATAGTAAGGAGGGAAAAATTGTTGTCTCATTACACCTTTCAAATCTTTCCAAGTTGTGGGTTGGTTATCAATGTTTTTTTACAATGCACACTCCACCAAACAGAAGCAAAACCAGTAAATGCTCTAGTGGCAAATCGTACTCGCTCAAGTTCAGAAAAGTCATGGTGACTAAAAACTTGTTCTACTTTAAGCTCCCAAGCTAGATAAATAGCAGGATTAAATCTACCCTCAAATGACGGTAAAGAGATAACCTGACCATGTGCTTGTGTGTGTTGTCCCAACTCTCGTGATGGTGATGATGTGTCCGTCGTCCAAAAATTTCTATCTCCGGAACCTATCATGATTAGTAGAAACAAGAAACAAAATTCGAGAATAATGTTTCATTGAACTACTAGGATGTGGTTAAAGTGCTCACAGTAAAGCAAATATCAATATCTTACAAGTTCTTACCATGCGGCAGGTGGTGTCAGGCAACCATCAGATTGTTTCGTACATAACTCAACGCTCCGGACAAATTTTAAGGTGAATCCAATTGGGTTGGAAATTGCACGAAATCTATTTTCCAACAAAAAAGAATCAACCAATTTGGAGTTCGTATGAAAAACTTATTGACGTTTTGAGTCGGTATGTACATGCAGTCGAATCTGAGTCGAACGTGAGAGACTTGGACTCTATCTTCTCTTGGGCAAAAAGTGACGTGAGAGAACTTTTTGAACAGTAGGTAAACATCTCTTTCTCCCTTATCTTCATATCTGGATTGTACAAATGTCCCATACACCTGCAATTAGACATGGCATAAAAGTTTGTGAAGTATTTTTGTCCTGGATGACATAAATAAATTATTGCATAGTTTGCATTAGAAATCACCTCACAAATATACATGTATGCAATATTTTCGGTTGTATCCAAGGTAGTCATGTCCTCATCATTATCCCAGTTCGTCTGCCCCCTTCAATCACCCCGACTGAAATCATCATGAATTCAATTTTCTTCGAGCTGATTTGAGGGTTTTCTTTCATTCATAGAGTGTACAGTGAACGGACACATCAAGACTTTGCGGCCTCGGCCAGACATCTATGGAGTTCCATCTCACATTACAAGATGACTTCAGGAGGCGCACGGTATGTTCAATGTCACCCTACCTCGGTTGGCATGGCCTACTTTCCTGAATATATACTATATATTGCTACATTTGGATAAAAGGTGCCACATGTAGCTTATATGTCAAAGGGGATTTTTCTTCTTTCGTATTAGGCAAATTAATGATGTATTGTTCTTTCGATTACTATCATATTTCCATGACATCATGGTTACACTATTTGTTTAATTATACATTTTTGTCCTTTGATTTCAACTGTTATACTGTTCTTTCAATTACTCCCATATTTGCATGTTACCATATTCTTTAACAATCTGACCATTTTCTACAGTACATCCCTTGCTTTGCAACAACATCTGTAGTACACAGTCTTTCCCTTTACATAACTGAAGATTGCAGGGATGTCATATTGAACACAAACCATGGATTTACAATCATTGCTTCTGTAAGACTTGATGAACATGGTCACCCCTATTTTGCCATGGGACTTTGGACAAAAATTTCTAAGTTTTATGTAGTGAAAGCTGGCCCTAAAATTGAACTGCACGTAAAAGAACCTGGTCATGAGATATATGCTAACTTCCCCAATGATTCATCCGTCCGGACTTTGTTCGAAGTAAGTATTCTTTTCAATATATGCATGTTGACTTACCTAGCAATATCAATGGAATTGTGTAGTATTAAGCAACCAATTGTTATTCCATTTTCTTACTCTCTTCCTACCTAGTAATTTCTAGTTACCATTACACTTTTCCTTTGCCCTGTTTTAACTGAATATTCCCGGTATTCCCACTTCTATCAGAAATCGTCGCCAATGAGGAGACTCGGGAGGTGGAGGACGAGGTTGCCAACAAGCGGAGGCAGGTCGAGCAAGAACTGCAAGCGACTCCGACAGGCCTAGACTTCATCAGCAGCTTGCCCGATGATATGTTGATAGTCATCATCTCCCTCCTCCCAATCAAATATGGGGCACGGACAACTGTCCTTTCCCGACGGTGGTGCCCCCTATGGCACTCCACCCCTCTCGACCTCATCAACGCCCACAAGCTCTACCATGGCTATTACAAATTCTTGGACGTATTGTCCCAGATCCTCGGCAGGCACCATGTCCCAATCAGACGCCTTATCACGGGAAAGTTCCGTTCCAACGGCAAGGACCAAGCTAAGCTTGAGGATTGGTTCTCATCCCTCGCCCTAGATCAGATTGAGGAGCTCAGTTTTAATGATGGGCATATGCGCTCGCTGCCAACGTCACTACAAAAAAAAGACACATCCGTGACATTTTGGGCCGAACAAATTTTTTCTGTCATGCTTATGACATTTCCATGACGATAATTGTAACAAAACCCGGTATCATCATAGATGTGGTGGGCTCCTACTTCTATGACAAAAAATTATGAAAGAAAATGGGCTTTTCATCCTGGGCAGGTCAGAGACGCAGCTGCATGACATTCTTTGGGTCGTCCATGACGGAAAAAACCGTGGTAGAAGCGAGGGCGAGGAAAATATCGGGGGAATTCCCGGTTATGGTGGGTGGTCGGGGGCCGAGCGATGCACGTTTCTCTCGTACACGTACGTGCGTGGGTGCGAGCCATTGGGCTCTAACTGAACCCGAGCGAGGCATTGGGCTCTAACCGAACTCGAGCGATTGCATTAGCTATGTCACTGAACCCGAGCGATCGATCCCTTGCTGTTAACCGAACCCAAGTGAGTCCTTCACTACTGCTGCTAACTGAAGTCGATCGAACACTGCTGCCTCCTTCCCTTGATGAACAGTGAGTGTTGTTGGGGGGGGGGGGGGTTGGATGAACAGTTCCCGGTGGGGGTTGGATGAACAGGACCCCATGGTAGTAGAGGTCGCTGCCGCTGGATGAACAGGACCCCGATCGATCGAGCCGGTTGGGGGTGGATGAACAGGACCCCGTGGAGGGCTTGATGAACAGGACCCCTTGGAGGGCTTGATGAACATGACCCCGTGGAGGGCTGGATGAACAGGACCTCGTAGAGGGCTGGTTGAACAGTAGCCGGTGGAGGACTGGATGAACAGTAGCCCCGTGGAGGGGTGGTTGAACAGGACCCCGTGGAGAGGGTTGGTTGAACAGTAGCTGGTGGAGGAGCAGTGGAGGCTGGATGAACAGTGGCTGGTGGAGACAGGAGGTGAGACGCCATGGATGAACAGTAGCCCATGGAGGCAGTCGACGGTGGATATGAACAATATCCCGTGTAGTCCCGTTTTGTGGTACACCACACCCCTCTTGATGAACAGGACCCCCGCTTTGACTGTAGCACTCCAACACAAGTCCGTTTCCTCCGTTTTTGGTACGCCACACCCCTCCTGATCAACAGGACCCCGTTTCGACCGTAGGAGGCCCAAGAGAAGTCCGTTTCCTCCATTTTGCGGTACGCCAGACCCCTCCGGATGAACAGGATCCCATTTGACCGTGGCCGATCGAACACAAGGCCGCTTCCTCCATTCTACGATACGCCAGGCCTCGTTTCCATTGGTTGTTCCGTCCAAGCCGGTTGGCTCCCAATGAACAGCACGCGTTCCGTTGCCTCTCGATGAACACGACACACTCTGTTGCCGCCCCATGAACACGACGACGATGCAGTTTCTCCGTTTCGACCCAGCCATGTCCACGACCCCTAGCCGTACGTATGCGCGAGTAGGCGTTCGAGACCCCGCCCGTATATACGTACGTGGTCGTATTTACTTTCTTGCACCCTGGCTGCTGTACGTACGTGTACATGCTACGTGCGCGCCTCTACTACGACGCATGCACGCCTCTACTATGACACGTGCCCTTCCTTACACGGCCACGGTTCATCGCTGCAGCCTGCAGACAGACCGATTGTATGTACGTACACGTTCGCGACCAGAATGACTATGCTACATACGCTTCGACCAGGTGGGTCCCGACTGTTAGGCACTTCCTTGCGTGCAAAGATGTAGCTGGTGGGTCCAGCAGTCAGGGGGGTGATTCATTTTTTTGCCCGTAATATGGACGCACTTCCTTGCGTGTGAAGATGTAGCTGGTGGGTCCCAGCAGTCAGGGGGCGAATCATTTTTTGCCCGTAATATGGACGCACTTCCTTGCGTGCGAAGATGTAGCTGGTGGGTCCCAGCAGTCAAGGGGGAAACTTTTTTTTTGTGAAATACAGTGGTCCATCCGGTGGGTCCCTGCTGTCAGGTGGAGGAAACATTATTTTGCACGTAATAAGGAGGCACTTCCTTGCTGCAGCCGTGGACCTAGTTGTCAGCCTCTCCACGTACAGTGCTCTTCCGATGGAAGTCGTTCGTTGACCACATTGACCACGCCGCGCTGAGAGCACCAAGGAGGTGGACGACGGCGAGGCCTAGGAAGGGAACGACCCGGAGCCGGGAAGATGCGGCAGTGGATGCCCACGCGGAGAGGAGTATGAGGGTTCACTGGTTCAGCTATGGTGTGAGGTTGTTGTCGCCGCAAGGCCTGGCCAGTGGTGGGAGTGGTAGGGTCGGTGAGGCCTCCATGGCAGCACAGCTGGTCACGAGAGGCTGGAGCAGGCGACACGACCAGCGCTGCTTTGGGCGGTTGGAGCAAGAAGACCAGAGGTTGAAGAATCACGACAGCCGTTGGATGGACATCATACGGTCACTCCAGCTAGAATCATTTATATTCACTAAGTTGACAAAGCCCTTGGTACGCGTCAACTTAGTAGGCCCATAGGTCAGCCTCCGAAACGGTGCGCCCCAGATGTCAGGGGGAGGAATCATTTTTTGGGCGGCTGAACCTAGAATATCCGAGATTGAAGAAGAAGCACGACATCTGTTGGATGGACATCCAACGGACACTGCTGTTAGAACTGTGTGTTGACTATAAGTTGACAAAGCCTTGCATACGCGTCAACTTACATTTTTTAGGGGACGCGTCAACTTAGTAGGCCCACAAGTGTATGGCAGAGAACTTATAGCCCATTTGCGATTTGTAAGAATGTACAACCCATTTTTGAATTCTAATGGAATTTACTACAACCCGTTTACAGTTTGTTAAAAGTACAACCCATTTTCTAGCTTGGACAACGATTAATAATTTCAACCAACCGTTCAAAACAGAATTCAATAAAATTTCCCACATTTTGATGGGATACAAAATATTTTTATCCTGAAATTTCTAGTCAGAGTAAATACAATATGTGACGCCCGGATAGTTACGCTATAGTAATTCCCTGTTAACGATGCCACGTCACCATGATTACTGTTGTTAACCTCGCGGTGCATCAAATCCTGTTCGAATTCAAATTCAAAATCAAGCAAACAATAAAAGTTTTCAAATGTAAAAAATTAAATGTTCTAAAGTTGATAAATAAATCCTAAGTAATTATGGTGGTGAAACCACATTTTTATAATATGATTAGATGCACTAAATAAACTAAAATGAATTAATAAAAAGAACAAATAAAACAGAAAAGTAAAACAAAAAAAGAGTAAACCCCTCTGGCCCAACTGGGCCACGACCTAGCCGGGCCGGCCCATGCCCTTTGCCTACTTAGGCCTCTGCCCCCAACCCTAACCCTAATCGCACCCCACTTCCCCCCCACGATCCCCTTCTCCCTCCACCGATCTGGATCGGGATCAGCCCCGATCCCGTTGACCCCGACGCCGGTGCCCAGCCCCAGAGTCGCCCCGCCACCTCGTCACCGTCCTCCTCGCGGCCCCGTCCCCTCTCCCCCGTGGCCTGATGCCACCTCTTCAGCACTGCGTTGGATTTCCCCGAAGAGGAGAGGATGATGCAGCAAAGTATCATAAGTATTTCCCTCAGTTTATGAGAACCAAGGTATCAATCCAGTAGGAGGCCACGCACAAGTCCCTCGTACCTGCACAAAACGATAGCTCCTCGCAACCAATGCGATTAGGGGTTGTCAATCCCTTCACGTTCACTTACGAGAGTGAGATCTGATAGAGATCATAAATAATATTTTTGGTATTTTTGATATAGAGATGCAAAGTGAAAAGTAAAAGGCAAAGTAAAAACAAAGCAAGTATTAAAGTGATGGAGATTGATATGATGAGAATAGACACAGGGGCCATAGGTTTCATTAGTGGCTTCTCTAAAGAGCATAAGTATTCTCGATTGGGTGAACAAATTACTGTTGAGCAATTGTGAGAATTGAGCATAGTTATGAGTATATCTAGGTATGATCATGTATATAGGCATCATGTCCGAGACAAGTAGACCGAAGCGATTACGCATCTACTACTATTACTCCACCCATCGACCGCTATCCAACATGCATCTAGAGTATTAAGTTAAAAAGCAGAGTAACGCCTTAAGCAATATGACATGATGTAGAGGAATAAATTCATGCAATATGATAAATACCCCATCTTGTTATCCTCGATGTCAACAATACAATCGTGCCTTGCAACCCTTTACATCCTTTGGTAAGGACACATAAGTTTGAACCCAAAGCTAAACACTTCTCCCATTGCAAGAACTACCAATCTAGTTGGCCAAACCAAGCGGATAATTGAAGAGACTTGCAAAGATAACCAATCATACATAAAAGAATTCAGAGAAGATTCAAATATTATTCATAGATAATCTGGATCATAAACCCACAATTTATCGGTCTCAACAAACACACCGCAAAAAGAAGATTACATCGAATAGATCTCCACGAGAGGGGGAGAACATTGTATTGAGATCCAAAGAGAGAAGAAGCCATCGGCTACTAGCTATGGACCGAAGGTCTGAAGTAAACTAGTCACACTTCATCGGAGGGCTATGGTGATGATGTAGAAGCCCTCGTGGTGGATGCCCCCTCGTGAACTCGGAACAGGCCCCAAGATGGGATCTCGTGGATACTGAGGAAGTTGGCGGTGGAATTAGATTTTGGCTCTGTTACGATCGTTTGGAGTGCGTAGGTATATATAGGAGGAAGAATGCGTCGGTGGAGCAGGGGGGCCCACGAGGTGGGGGCGCCTGGAGGCGCCCCACCTCGTGACCGCCTCTGTTACTTCTTGGAGTAGGGTCCAAGTCTCTTGGATCACGTTCGGTGAGAAAATCACGTCTCCGAAGGTTTCATTCCGTTTGGACTCCGTTTGATATTCCGTTTCTTCGAAACACTAAAATAGGCAAAAAAAAACAGCAATTCTGGGCCGGGCCTCCGGTTAATAGGTTAGTCCCAAAAATAATATAAAAGTGGAAAATAAAGCCCAATATAGTCCAAAACAGTAGATAAAGTAGCATGGAGCAATAAAAAATTATAGATACGTTGGAGACGTATCAGGCATCCCCAAGCTTAATTCCTGCTCGTCCTCGAGTAGGTAAATGATAAAAAGAGAATTTTTGATGCGGAGTGATACTTTGGAATAATTTCAATGTAAATATTCTTAATTGTGGTATGAATATTCAGATCCGAAATATTCAAGACAAAAGTTCATATTGACATAAAAAATAATAATACTTCAAGCATACTAACTAAGCAATTATGTTTTCTCAAAATAACATGGCCAAAGAAAGTTATCCCTACAAAATCATATAGTCTGGCTATGCTCCATCTTCCCCACACAAATTTTTTAAATCATGCACAACCCCGATGACAAGCCAAGCAATTGTTTCATACTTTAACATTTTCAAAACTTTTTCAATCTTCACGCAATACATGGCGTGAGCCATGGATATAGCACTATATGTGGAATAGAATGGTGGTTGTGGAGAAGACAAAAGAGGAAGATAGTCTCACATCAACTAGGCGTATCAGCGGGCTATCGAGATGCCCATCAATAGATATCAATGTGGTGAGTAGGGATTGCCATGCAACGGATGCACTTGAGCTATAAGTATATGAAAGATCAACAAAAGAAACTAAGTGGGTGTGCATCCAACTCGCTTGCTCACGAAGACCTAGGGCATTTGAGGAAGTCCATCATTGGAATATACTAGCCAAGTTCTATAATGAAAAAATTCCCACTAGTATATGGAAGTGACAAAATGAGAGACTCTCTATTATGAAGATCTTGGTGCTACTTTGAAGCACAAGTGTGGTAAAAGGATAGTAACATTGTCCCTTCTCTCTTTTTCTCTCATTTTTTTCTCTTTTTTTTCTTTGGGCCTTTTCTCTTTTTTATGCCCTCTTTTTTTTTCTTTTTCTTATTTTTCGTCCGGAGTCTCATCCCGACTTGAGTGGGAATCATAGTCTCCATCATCCTTTCTGTTGGGGAACGTAGTAATTTCAAAAAATTTCCTACGCACACGCAAGACCATGGTGATGGCATAGCAACGAGAGGGGAGAGTATCCGTCCACGTACCCTCGTAGACCGAAAGCGGAAGAGTTATAACAACGCGGTTGATGTAGTCGTACGTCTTCACGATCCGACCGATCCAAGCACCGAGCGTCACGGCACCTCCGAGTTACGCACGTTCAGCTCGATGACAATCCCGGACTCCGATCCAGCAAAGTGTCGGGATGAGTTCCGTCAACCTGACGGCGTGGTGGCGATGATGATGCTCCACCGGCGAGGGCTTCGCCTAAGCTCCGCGACGCTATGACTTCTCCGCGCGAGGCTTCGCCTAAGCTCATGACGATATGACCGAAGTGGAATATGGTGGAGGGGCACCGCTGCGGCTGAGAACGATCCGTAGATCAACTTGTTTCCCATGGGGTGCCCGCCCCGTATATAAAGGAGCCAAGGGGGGGTGCGGCCAGCCCTAGGGAGGCGCTGGAGAGTCCTACTCCCAGGAGTAGGACTCCCCCTCTCCTAGTTGGATTAGGATTGGAGGAGGGAAGAGGGAAGGGCGCCCCTCTCCTGTCCTATTCGGACTAGAGGGGGAGGGGGCGGCCTGCCTGGCGGCCCTTCCTCTTCTCTCTTATGGCCCATCAAGGCCCATAGACCTCCCGGGGTTCCGTAACCCCGGTGTTCGATAACTTCTGTTTTCATCGGAACCTTTCGAAGTCAAACATAGGCTTCCAATATATCAATCTTTATGTCTCGACCATTTGAGACTCCTCGTCATGTCCGTGATCACATCCGGGACTCGAACAACCTTGGTACATCAATACTTATAAACTCATAATGAACTGTCATCGAAGCGTTAAGCGTGCGGACCCTACGGGTTCGAGAACTATGTAGACATGACCTAGAACCATTCTCGGTCAATAACCAATAGCGGAAACTGGATGCCCATATTGGTTCCTACATATTCTCGAAGATCTTTATCGGTCAAACCGCATAACGATATCGTTGTTCCTTTTGTCATCGGTATGTTACTTACCGAGATTCGATCGTCGGTATCAATACCTAGTTCAATCTCGTTCTTGGTAAATCTCTTTACTCGTTAATGTCATCATCTTACAACTAACTCATTAGTTGTAATGCTTGCAAGGCTTATGTGATGTGTATCACCGAGAAGGCCAGAGATACCTCTCCGACAATCGGAGTGACAAAACCTAATCTCGAAATCGCCAACCCAACAAGTACCTTTGGAGATACTGTAGTACTCCTTTATAATCACCCGATTACATTGTGACGTTTGGTAGTACCCAAAGTGTTCCTCCGTAAGCAGGAGTTGCATAATCTCATAGTTACGAGGAACATGTATAGGTCATGAAGAAAGCAATAGCAATATACTAAGCGATCAAGTGCTAAGCTAACGGAATGGGTCATGTCAATCACATCATTCTCCTAATGATGTGATCTCATTAATCAAATGACAACACATGTCTATGGTTAGGAAACATAACCATCTTGATTAATGAGCTAGTCTAGTAGAGGCATACTAGTGACTATCTGTTTGTCTATGTATTCACACATGTATTATGTTTCCGGTTAATACAATTCTAGCATGAATAATAAACATTTATCATGATATAAGGAAATAAATAATAACTTTATTATTGCCTCTAGGGCATATTTCCTTGAGTCTCCCACTTGCACTAGAGTCAATAATCTAGATTACAGTAATGATTCTAACACCCATGGAGTCTTGGTGCTGATCATGTTTTGCTCGTGGAAGAGGCTTAGTCAGCGGGTGCGCAACATTCAGATCCGTATGTATTTTGCAAATCTCTATGTCTCCCACTTGGACTTGGTCCCGAATGGAATTGAAGCGTCTCTTGATATGCTTGGTCCTCTTGTGAAATCTGGATTCCTTTGCCAAGGCAATTGCACGATATTGTCACGAGAAGATCTTCATTGGTCCCGATGCACTAGGTATGACACCTAGATCGGAAATGAACTCTTTCATCCAGACTCCTTCATTTGCTGCTTCGAAGCAGCTATGTACTCCGCTTCACATGTAGATCCCATACGGCGCTTTGTTTAGAACTGCACCAACCGACAGCTCCACCGTTTAATAAAAATCGTATCCGGTTTGCGATTTAGAATCGTCCGGATCGATGTCAAAACTTGCATCGGCGTAACCATTTACGACTAGCTCTTTGTCACCTCCATATCGAGAAACATATCCTTAGTCCTTTTCGGTATTTGGGATGTTCTTGACGCTGTCGATGATCCACTCTGGATTACTTTGGTACCTTCCTGCCAAGCTTACAGCTAAGCATCGTCAGTGCGGTACACAGCATTGCATACATGATAGAGCCTATGGCTGAAGCATAGGGAACATCTTTCATTTTCTCTCTATCTTCTGCTTGTGGTGGGGCATTGAGTCGACTCAATCTTACACCTTATGTCTGGTAAAAACCTTTCTTTGCACGATCCATTTTGAACTTCTTCAAAACTTTATCAAGGTATGTGCTTTGTGAAAGTCAATTAAGCGTTTTGATCTATCTCTATAGATCTTGATGCCCAATATGTAAGCAGCTTCACGAGGTCTTTCATTGAAAACTTTTATTCAAGTATCCTTTTATGCTATCCAGAAATTCTATATCATTTCCAATCAACAATATATCGTCCACATACAATATCGAAATGCTCTGAGCTCCCACTCACTTTCTTGTAAATCTGAGGCTTCTCCAAAAGTGCGTATAAAACCATATCTTTGATCACACTATCAAAGCGTTTATTCCAACTCGAGAGGCTTGCACGGACCATAAATTGATCGTTGGAGCTTGCACACTTTGTTAGCACCCTTTGGATCAACAAAACCTTCTGGTTGCATCATATACAACTCTTCTTCTAGAAATCCATTCAAGAATGCAGTTTTACATCCATTTGCCAAATTTCATAATCATAAAATCGGCAATTGCTAACATGATTCGGACAGACTTAAGCATCGCTTCTGGTGAGAAAGTCTCATCGTAGTCAACCCTTGAACTTGTCGAAAACCTTTTGCAACAAGTCGAGCTTTGTGAACAGTTACATTACCATCGGCGTCGGTCTTCTTCTTAAAGATCCATTTATTCTCAATGGCTTGCCGATCATCGGGCAAGTCAACCAAAGTCCATACTTTGTTTTCATACATGGATCCCATCTCAGATTTCATGGCTTCCAGCCATTTCGCGAATCTGGGCTCACCATCGCTTCTTCATAGTTTGTAGGTTCGCCATGGTCAAGTAACATGACTTCGAATAGGATTACCGTACCACTCACAGTGCGTATTTTACTCTGGTTGACCTCGAAGTTCAGTAGTAACTTGATCTGAAGCTTCATGATCATCATCATTAGTTTCCTCACTAATTGGTGTAGTTGTCACGGGAACCGTTTCTTGTGATGAACTACCTTCAATAAGGGAGCAGAATCTGATTATCTCATCAAGTTCTACTTTCCTCCCACTCACTTCTTTCGAGAGAAACTCCTTCTCTAGAAAGGATCCGAATTTAGCAACGAAAACTTTGCCTTCAGATCTGTGATAGAAGGTGTACCCAATAGTCTCCTTTGGGTATCCTATGAAGACACATTTCTCCGATTTGGGTTCGAGCTTATCGGTTGAAGTTTCTTCACATAAGCATCGCAGCCCCAAACTTTAAGCGACAACTTTGGTTTCTTGCCAAACCACAGTTCATACGGTGTCGTCTCAGCGGACTTAGATGGTGCCCTATTTAGCGTGAATGCGGCCGTCTCTAAAGCATATCCCCAAAAGCGATAGCGGTAAATCAGTAAGAGACATCATAGATCGCACCATATCAAGTAAAATACGATTCGACGTTCGGACACACCATTTCTCTGTGGTGTTCGGGTGGCGTGAGTTCTTGAAACTATTCCACATTGTTTCAAATGTAAACCAAACTCGTAACTCAAATATTCTCCTCCACGATCCGATCGTAGAAATTTTATTTTCTTGTTACGATGATTTTCCGCTTCACTCTGAAATTCTTTGAACTTTTCAAATGTTTCAGATTTGTGTTTCATTAAGTAGATATACCCATATCTGCTCAAATCATCTGTGAAGGTGAGAAAATAACGATACCATGGCGTGCCTCAACATTCATTGGACCACAAACATCGGTATGTATGATTTCCAACAAATCAGTTGCTCGCTCCATAGTTAGGAGAACGGCGTTTTAGTCATCTTGCCCATGAGGCACGGTTCGCAAGTACCAAGTGATTCATAATCAAGTGATTCGAAGCCCATCGGTATGGAGTTTCTTCATGCGTTTTACACCGATATGACCCAAGCGGCGGTGCCACAAATAAGTTGCATTATCATTATCAACTCTGCATCTTTTGGTTTCAACACTATGAATATGTGTACTACTATTGAGATTCAATAAAATAGACCACTCTTCAAGGGTGCATGACCATAAAAGATATTATTCATATAAATAGAACAACCATTATTCTCTGTCTTAAATGAATAACCGTCTCGCATCAAACAAGATCCAGATATAATGTTCATGCTTATTTGGCACCAAATAACAATTATTTAGGTCTAAAACTAATCCCGATGGTAGATGTAGAGGTAGCGTGCCGACCGCGATCACATCGACTTTGGAACCATTTCCCACGCGCATCGTCACCTCGTCCTTAGCCAATCTTCGGCAATCCGTAGTTCTGTTTGAGTTGCAAATATTAGCAGCAGAACCAGTATCAAATACCAGTACTCTGCGAGTATTAGTAAGGTACACATCAATAACATGTATATCACATATACCTTTGATCACCTTGCCATCCTTCTTATCCGCCAAATACTTGGGGCAGTTCCGCTTCGATGTCGATCGCTTGCGGTAAAACACTCGATTTCAGGCTTAGGTCCAGACTTGGGTTTCTTCTCTTGATCAGCAACTTTCTTGCTGTTCTTTTTGAAGTTTCCCTTCTTCTTTCCTTTGCCCTTTTTCTTGAAACTAGTGGTCTTGTTGACCATCAACACTTGATGTTCTTTCTTGATTTCTACCTCCGTGGCTTTTAGCATTGCGAAGAGCTCAGGAATTGTTTTAGTCATCCCTTGCATATTATAGTTCATCACGAAGCTCTTGTAGCTTGGTGGCGTGATTGGAGAATTCATCAATGACACTATCATCGGAAGAGTAACTCCCAGTTGAATCAAGTGATTATTATACCCGGACATTTTGAGTATATGTTCCTTGACGAACTATTCTCCTCCATCTTGCAGCTATAGAACTTATTGGAGACTTCATATCTCTCAATCCGGGCATTTGCTTGAAATATTAACTTCAACTCTGGAACATCTCATATGCTCCATGGCGTTCAAAGCGTCGTTGAAGACCGGTTCTAAGCCGTAAAGCATGGCACCTTGAACTATCGAGTAGTCATCGGCTTTGCTCGCCAGACGTTCACAACTTCGGCGTTGCTCTGCAGCAGGCTGGCACCCGGCGGTGCTTCGGGGCGTAATTCTTACGTGCAGCAATGAGGATAATCCTCAAATTCGGACCCAGTCCGTGTAATTGCTACCATCATCTTTCAACTTTGCTTTCTCAAGGAACGCATTAAAATTCAACGGAACAACAAAGCACGAGCCATCTATCTACGATAAACATAGACAAGCAAAATACTATCGGTACTAAGTTCATGATAAATTTAAGTTTAATTAATCATATTAAAACCTCCCACTTAGACAGACATCTCTCTAGTCATCTAAGTGATTACGTGATCAAATTAACTAAACCATGTCCGATCATCACGTGAGATGGAGTAGTTTCAATGGTGAACATCACTATGTTGATCATATCTACTATATGATTCACGCTCGACCTTTCGGTCTCCGTGTTCGAGGCCATATCTGTTATATGCTAGGCTCGTCAAGTTTAACCTGAGTATTCGCGTGCAACTGGTTTGCACCGTTGTATTTGAGCGTAGAGCCTATCACACCGATCATCACGTGGTGTCTCAAAGCACGAAGAACTTTCATAGCGGTGCATACTCGGGAGAACACTTCTTGATAATTTTAGTGAGAGATCATCTTATAATGCTACCGTCAATAAAAGCAAGATAAGATGCATAAAGGATAAACATCACATGCAATCAATATAAGTGATATGATATGGTCATCATCATCTTGTGCTTGTGATCTCCATCGCCAAGCACCGTCATGATCACCATCGTCACCGGCGCGACACCTTGATCTCCATCGTAGCATCGTTGTCGTCTCGCCAACTATTGCTTCTCGACTATCGCTACTGCTTAGTGATAAAGTAAAGCAATTACATGGCTTTGCATTTCATACAATAAGCGACAACCATATGGCTCTGCCGATTGCCGATAACTTCGGTTACAAAACATGATCATCTCATACAATAAAATATAGCATCACGTCTTGACCACATCACATCACAACATGCCCTGCAAAAACAAGTTAGGCGTCCTCTACTTTGTTGTTGCAAGTTTTACGTGGCTGCTACGGGCTGAGCAAGAACCATTCTTACCTCGCATCAAAACCACAGCGATAGTTTGTCAAGTTGGTGCTGTTTTAACCTTCGCAAGGACGGGCGTAGCCACACTCAGTTCAACTAAAGTGAGAGAGCAGACACCGCCGGTCACCTTTAAGCAACTAGTGCTCGCGGCGGTGAAACCAGTCTCGCGTAAGTGTCTGCAGCGTAATGTCGGTCGGGCGCTTCATCTCACAATACCGCCGAACCAAAGTATGACATGCTGGTAAGCAGTATGACTTATATCGCCCACAACTCACTTGTGTTCTACTCGTGCATATGACATCAACGCATAAAACCTGGCTCGGATGCCTTTGTTGGGGAGCGTAGTAATTTCAAAAAATTCCTACGCACACGCAAGACCATGGTGATGGCATAGCAGCGAGAGGGGAATATCCGTCCACGTACCCTCGTGAACCGAAAGCGGGCGTTATAACAACGCGGTTGATGTAGTCGTGCGTCTTCACGATCCGACCGATCCAAGCACCGAGCGTCACGGCACCTCCGAGTTACGCACACGTTCAGCTCGATGACAATCCCGGACTCCGATCCAGCAAAGTGTCGGGATGAGTTCCGTCAACCGACGACGGCGTGGTGGCGATGATGATGCTCCACCGACGCAGGGCTTCACCTAAGCTCGCGACGATATGACTTCTCCGGCGCGAGGGCTTCGCCTAAGCTCATGACGATATGACCGAAGTGGAATATGGTGGAGGGGGCACCGCACACGGCTAAGGAACGATCCGTAGATCAACTTGTGTCCCATGGGGTGCCCCGCCCCGTATATAAAGGAGCCAAGAAGTGCGGCCAGCCCTAGGGGAGGCGGCGCTGGAGGAGTCCTACTCCCAGGGAGTAGGACTCCCCCTCCTAGTTGGATTAGGATTGGAGGAGGGAAGAGGGAAGAGGCGCCCCTCTCCTGTCCTATTCGGACTAGAGGGGAGGGGGCGCGGCCTGCCTGGCCGCCCTTCCTCTTCTCTCTTATGGCCCATCAAGGCCCATAGACCTCCCGGGGTTCCGTAACCCCGGTGTTCGATAACTTCCTGTTTTCATCCGGAACCTTTCCGAAGTCAAACATAGGCTTCCAATATATCAATCTTTATGTCTCGACCATTTGAGACTCCTCGTCATGTCCGTGATCACATTCGGGACTCGAACAACCTTGGTACATCAATACTTATAAACTCATAATGAACTGTCATCGAAGCGTTAAGCGTGCGGACCCTACGGGTTCGAGAACTATGTAGACATGACCTAGAACCATTCTCGGTCAATAACCAATAGCGGAACCTAGATGCCCATATTGGTTCCTACATATTCTCGAAGATCTTTATCGGTCAAACCGCATAACGATATACATTGTTCCTTTTGTCATCGGTATGTTACTTACCCGAGATTCGATCGTCGGTATCAATACCTAGTTCAATCTCGTTCTTGGTAAGTCTCTTTACTCGTTCGTGTCGTCATCTTACAACTAACTCATTAGTTGTAATGCTTGCAAGGCTTATGTGATGTGTATCACCGAGAAGGCCAGAGATACCTCTCCGACAATCGGAGTGACAAAACCTAATCTCGAAATCGCCAACCCAACAAGTACCTTTGGAGACACCTGTAGTACTCCTTTATAATCACCCGATTCACGTTGTGACGTTTGGTAGTACCAAAGTGTTCCTCCGTAAGCAGGAGTTGCATAATCTCATAGTTACGAGGAACATGTATAGGTCATGAAGAAAGCAATAGCAATATACTAAGCGATCAAGTGCTAAGCTAACGGAATGGGTCATGTCAATCACATCATTCTCCTAATGATGTGATCTCATTAATCAAATGACAACACATGTCTATGGTTAGGAAACATAACCATCTTCGATTAATGAGCTAGTCTAGTAGAGGCATACTAGTGACTATCTGTTTGTCTATGTATTCACACATGTATTATGTTTCCGGTTAATACAATTCTAGCATGAATAATAAACATTTATCATGATATAAGGAAATAAATAATAACTTTATTATTGCCTCTAGGGCATATTTCCTTCACTTTCCTCACTTGGGACAATGCTCTAATAATGATGATCATCACACTTTTATTTTTCTTACAACTCAACAGTTACAACTCGATTCTTAGAACAAAGTATGGCTCTATATGAATGCCTCCGGCGGTGTACCGGGATATGGAATGAAACATGAGTGACATGTATGAAATAATTATGAACGGTGGCTTTGCCACAAATACGATGTCAACTACATGATCATGCTAGCAATATGACAATGATGGAGCGTGTCATAATAAATGGAACGATGGAAAGTTGCATGGCAATATATCTCAGAATGGCTATGGAAATGCCATAATAGGTAGGTATGGTGGCTGTTTTGAGGACGATATATGGTGGGTGTATGATACCGGGCGAAAAGTGCGCGGTATTAGAGAGGCTAGCAATGGTGGAAGGATGGGAAAAAGTGTGTATAATCCATGGACTCAACATTAGTCATAAAGAACTCATATAATTATTGCAAAAATCTAGAAGTTATCAAAGCAAAGTATTACGCGCATGGTCCTAGGGGGATAGATTGGTAGGAAAATACCATCGCTCGTCCTCGACCGCCACTCATAAGGAAGACAATCAATAAATAAATCATGCTCCAAGTTCATCACATAACGGTTCACCATACATGCATGCTACGGGAATCACAAACTTCAACACAAGTATTCTTTGAATTCACAACTACTCAACTAGCATGACTCTAATATCACCATCTTCATATCTCAAAACAATTATCAAGCATCAAACTTTTCTTAGTATTCAACGCACTCAAAAGCAAGTTTCACATATCTTGAATACCAAGTATATTAACATTAAGCAAATTACCATGCTATCAATGTCTCTCAAAATAATCTAAGTGAAGCATGAGAGATCAATAGTTTCTTTAAAACAAATCCACCACCGTGCTCTAAAAGATCTAAGTGAAGCACTAGAGCAAAAATTATCACGCTCAAAAAATATAAGTGAAGCACTATGAGCAAAACTATCAAGCTCAAAAGATATAAGTGAAGCACATAGAGTATTCTATCAAATTCCAATTTATGTATGGCTCTCTCAAAAGGTGTGTACAGCAAGGATGATTGTGGTAAACTAACAATCAAATACGCAAATAATACAAGACGCTCCAAGCAAAACACTTATCATGTGGTGAATAAAAATATAGCTCCAAGTAAATTACCGATGGAAGTAGACGAAAGAGGGGATGCCTTCCGGGGCATCCCCAAGCTTTGAATTTTTGGTGTCCTTGTATTATCTTGGGGGTGCCATGGGCATCCCCAAGATTAGGCTCTTGCCACTCCTTGTTCCATAATCCATCAAAAGAATTTACCCAAAACTTGAAAACTTCACAACACAAAACTCAATAGAAATCTCGTGAGCTCCGTTAGAGAAAGAAAACAAAAGACTACTTTAAGGTACTGTAATGAACTTATTATTTATTTATATTGGTGTTAAACCTACTGTATTCCAACTTCTCTATGGATTATAAACTATTTTACTAGCCATAGATTCATCAAAATAAGCAAACAACACACGAAAAACAGAATCTGTCAAAAACAGAAAAGTTTGTAGTAATCTGTAACTAACGCAAACTTCTGGAACTCCAAAAAATCTACCAACTTTAGATGGCCTAGACAATTTGTTTACTGATCAACATAAATTGGAATCAGTATTTTATCACGTTCTGGTGATTTTTAACAGTTCGGGCACTGAGCGCAAAGTTTCTGGAAATTACAGCAAGATCAAATAACTATCATCCAAGAAGATCCAATAGGTCTAGCTTGGCACAAACACTAAATTAAACATAAAACCACATTTACACAGAAGCTAGATGGATTATTTATTCCTAAACAGAAGCAAAAGAAAAAAAATTTAAAATTGGGTTGCCTCCCAACAAGCGCTATCGTTTAACGCCTCTAGCTAGGCATAAAAGCAAGGATAGATCTATGTATTGCCATCTTTGGTACGCAATCCATAAGTGGCTCTGATGATAGATTCATATGGTAATTTTATTTTCTTTCTAGGGAAGTGTTCCATGCCCTTCTTTAAGGGAAATTGGAATATAATATTTCCTTCCTTCATATCAATAATTGCACCAATCGTTCTAAGGAAAGGTCTACCAAGAATAATAGGACATGAAGGATTGCAATCTATATCAAGAACGATAAAATCTACGGGCACATAATTCCTATTTGCAACAATAAGAACATCATCAATTCTTCCCATAGGTTTTTTAATAGTGGAATCCACAAGATGCAAGTTTAGAGAGCAATCATCAAAGTCACGGAAATCTAGCAAATCACACAAAGTTTTGGGACTAGTGGAGACACTAGCACCCAAATCACACAAGGCATGAAACTCATAATCTTTAATTTTAATTTTAATCGTAGATTCCCACTCATCATAGAGCTTTCTAGGGACAGAGACTTTCAACTCAAGTTTTTCTTCATAAGATTGCATCAAGGCATCAACAATGTGTTCAGTAAAGGCCTTATTTTGACTATAAGCATGAGGAGAATTTAGCACGGATTGCAACAAGGAAATACAATCAATTAAAGAGAAATTTTCATAATTAAATTCATTGAGATCCAATATAGTGGGTTTAGCAACATCTAGGTTTTTATTTCTTTCAATCCCACTTTTATCAATTTCATCATCAAGATCTAAAAACTCAGAATTCTTAGAACGCCTTCTAGATAAAGGAAGATCATATTCAGTTTCATCTAGATTCATATTGCAAAACAAAGATTTAATGGGGGACACATCAATAACTTTTAGATCTTCATCTTGATTTTCATAGGAATTGGAAGAACACGCTTTAATAAAGGCATCTTTGGAAGCACGCATCCTAGCGGTTCTTTCTTTGCACTCATCAATGGAAATTCTCATAGCTTTGAGAGACTCATTGATATCATGCTTAGGAGGAATAAATCTAAGCTTTAAAGAATCAACCTCAAGAGAAATTCTATCAACGTTCCTAGCCAAATCATCAACTTTAAGCAATTTATCTTCAAGCAAATTATTAAAATTCTTTTGTGAATTCATAAATTCTTTAACACTACTCTCAAATTCAGAGGGCATCTTATTAAAATTTCCATAAGAGTTGTTGTAGGAATTTCCATAATTATTAGAAGGATTACTAGGATAAGGCCTAGGATTAAAATTCCCTCTATACGCGTTGTTACCAAAATTATTCCTACCAACAAAATTCACATCCATAGATTCATTATTATTTTCAATCAAAGTAGACAAAGGCATATCATTAGGATCAGAAGAAACACTCTTAGTAGCCAATAATTTCATAAGTTCATCCATCTTTCCACTCAAAACATTAATTTCTTCTACCGCATGCACTTTTTTATTAGTAGATCTTTCAGTGTGCCATTGAGAATAATGAACCATAATATTATCTAGAAGTTTAGTAGCATCTCCTAGAGTGATTTCCATAAAAGTGCCTCCCGGGGCCGAATCTAAAAGATTTCTAGAAGCAAAATTCAATCCGGCATAAATTTTTTGTATAATCATCCACAAGTTCAAACCATGAGTAGGACAATTACGTATCATTAATTTCATTCTATCCCAAGCTTGTGCAACATGTTCATGATCAAGTTGCTTAAAATTCATAATATCGTTCCTAAGAGAGATAATCTTAGCGGGAAGAAAATACTTAGAGATAAAAGCATCTTTGCACTTGTTCCAAGAATCAATACTATTTTTATGCAAAGATGAAAACCACGCTTTAGTACGATCTCTAAGCGAAAAAGGAAATAGCTTCAATTTAACGACATCATTATCGACGTATTTT
This sequence comes from Aegilops longissima, assembly GCA_021605205.1. Lineage (NCBI taxonomy): Eukaryota > Viridiplantae > Streptophyta > Magnoliopsida > Poales > Poaceae > Aegilops > Aegilops longissima. The sequence goes on from JAHIAM010007157.1 coordinate 43,695, forward strand.
TTCTGTTGCATATCACATAAATCGACGAAGCTATTCAGATGAGTAGCGGCATCTTCACTAGGAAGGCCGGTGAATTGATCTTTCATAACAAGATTCAACAAAGCAGTATTTATTTCACAAGATTCAGTATTGGCAAGAGGAGCAATCGGAGTGCTAAGGAAATCATTATTATTGGTATTGGTGAAGTCACACAATTTGGTAGCATCTTGAGCCATCGCGACAAACAAGCAATCCAACACAGGAGCAAACAAAAGGCAAGCGAGAAAGGCAATGGGAAAAAGAGGAGGAGATTGGGAAAGAGAGGGCGAATAAAACGGCAAGGGTGAAGTGGGGGAGAGGAAAATGAGAGGCAAATGGCAAATAATGTAATGCGAGAGATAGGGATTGTGATGGGTACTTGGTATGGTTGACTTGCTCTTGCGTGAGCCTCCCCGGCAATGGCGCCAGGAATTCTTCTTGCTACCTCTTTAGCACTGCGTTGGATTTCCCCGAAGAGGAGAGGATGATGCAGCAAAGTAGCGTAAGTATTTCCCTCAGTTTTTGAGAACCAACATATCAATCCATTAGGAGGCCACGCACAAGTCCCTCATACCTGCACAAAACGATAGCTCCTCGCAACCAACGCGATTAGGGGTTGTCAATCCCTTCACGGTCACTTACGAGAGTGAGATCTGATAGAGATGATAAATAATATTTTTGGTATTTTTGATATAGAGATGCAAAGTGAAAAGTAAAAGGCAAAGTAAAAAAAGCAAGTATTAAAGTGATGGAGATTCATATGATGAGAATAGACCCGGGGGCCATAGGTTTCACTAGTGGCTTCTCTCAAGAGCATAAGTATTCTACGGTGGGTGAACAAATTACTGTTGAGCAATTGATGAAATTGAGCATAGTTATGAGTATATCTAGGTATGATCATGTATATAGGCATCACGTCCGAGACAAGTAGACCGAAACGATTCTGCATCTACTACTATTACTCCACTCATCGACCGCTATCCAGCATGCATCTAGAGTATTAAGTTAAAAACAGAGTAACGCCTTAAGCAATATGACATCATGTAGAGGAATAAATTCATGCAATATGATAAATACCCCATCTTGTTATCCTCGATGGCAACAATACAATACATGCCTTGCAACCCTTTCTATCACTGGGTAAGGACACCGCAAGATTGAACCCAAAGCTAAACACTTCTCCCATTGCAAGAACTACCAATCTAGTTGGCCAAACCAGACGGATAATTCGAAGAGACTTGCAAAGATAACCAATCATACATAAAAGAATTCAGAGAAGATTCAAATATTATTCGTAGATAATTTGGATCATAAACCCACAATTCATCGGTCTCAACAAACACACTGCAAAAAGAAGATTACATCGAATAGATCTCCACGAGAGAGGGGGAGAACATTGTATTGAGATCCAAAAAGAGAGAAGAAGCCATCTAGCTACTAGTTATGGACCCGAAGGTCTGAAGTGAACTACTCACACTTCATCGGAGGGTCTATGGTGATGGTGTAGAAGCCCTCTGTGGTGGATGCCCCCTCTGGCGGAGCTCCGGAACAGGCCCCAAGATGGGATCTCGTGGATACAGGAAGTTGCGGCGGTGGAATTAGGTTTTTGGCTCCTGTTCTGATCGTTTGGAGTGCATAGGTATATATAGGAGGAAGAATGCGTCGGTGGAGCAATAGGGGCCCACGAGGCATGGGGCGCGCCCTAGGGGGGCCCCCACCCTCGTGACCGCCTCTGTTACTTCTTGGAGTAGGGTCCAAGTCTCCTGGATCATGTTCGGTGAGAAAATCACGTTCCCGAAGGTTTCATTCCGTTTGGACTCCATTTGATATTCCGTTTCTTCAAAACACTGAAATAGGTAAAAAAAACAGCAATTCTGGGCTGGGCTTCCGGTTAATAGGTTAGTCCCAAAAATAATATAGAAGTGGAAAATAAAGCCCAATATAGTCCAAAACAGTAGATAAAGTAGCATGGAGCAATCAAAAATTATAGATACATTGGAGACGTATCACCCGATGCCTGCTCGACGACGTCGACGCCGCTGCTGCCTGGATCGCGCACCTCGTCGGCGCTGCCCCGCCTCGACCCCGCCACCTCGTCGTCAACCACATCGTCGCCTCGCCGTCCTCTCCACGTGGTCTTCGTCCCTGCCGTCACTTGACCCAGCCGCATCAACCTCCATCGAGCACGCTACCCTGGTCCCTACTCCCCGCCGGGAGCCGCCGCCTTTTCCCTCCTCCTCTCCCCGCGTCGGCCGCGCACTCGCCTTCCCCGGCTCGCCTCATCACCGCGCACCCGAGGGCGTTCTCGCTCGCGGCCTCCCCGCGCTCATCGTGTCCGACCCCGTGTCCACCACTAGCCGCCGCCACGCCCCGCCGCGCCGCCGTGCGCCGCCATGCTGCTCACGCGACGCGCACACGCAACCAGCGACCCGCCTCTGCATCGCTGCATCTCGCCCACGGCCGTTCCGCTCCGCCAGCGCCACCGTGGTCCCTCCACTTCGCGCCTTTGCTGCCTTGCCGCGCCTCGCGCGCGCGTGCCCCCCCGCCTCGCCGTCTGCTCCGGCGCCCTTAGTAGCCAGGCGTGCGCCCAAGCAGGCTAGCGCCCAGCCCTGTTAGGCCCCTGTGTGCCTATGACAAGGAGCCCCACCCCTCGAACATATATAAAAAAGATTTAAAAATATATAATAATAACAATAATAATTAATTAATTAACTTAATTAATTATGTATTAGTTTAACCTAATCATTTTAGTTAATGAATTAAGCCTAACTAATTAACCTAAACCTTGATTAACCTAAACAGTGTATGACAGGTGGGTCCCACTGGACCCACACATCAGTTTGACCAGTCAACACCTCTGTTGACTGCTGACGTCATGCTGACGCCATGATGACATCAGCATGCACTGTTCTGGATAATGTTGAATTAAATTAATTAAATAAATTCTAAAAATGATTTAAAACTTTAGAAAATCATATAAAATAAACCGTAACTCAGATGAAAATACTTTCTTCATGAAAGTTTCTCAGAACAACGAGACAAATCCGGATACGCAGCCCGTTCATCCGCCACACACCCCTAGCATATCGAACACGCAACTTTCCCCCTCCGGTACATCTGTCCGAAAACGCGAAACACCGGGGATACTTTCCCGGATGTTTCCCCCCTTCGCCGGTATCACCTCTTACCGCATTAGGGCACCCCTAACACCGTTGTTTGCTTTGTCATGCATCGTTATGCATCTGTTTAAATTGTGTTCATTGTTTCTTCCCCCTCTTCTCTCCGGTAGACTACGAGACCGACGCTGCTGCTGGTGCCCCGTCTGACTATGCTGTTGACGACCCCTCCTTCTTGCCAGAGCAACCAGGCAAGCCCCCCCTTGATCAACCAGATATCGCCTATTCTTCTCTATACTGCTTGCATTAGAATAGTGTAGCATGTTCTTGCTTTCCATTAATCCTATTCTGCTGCATTTGTCTTTGCCACTCTTTTGTTGTTACCTTTACCTACAATCCTACATGCTTAGTATAGGATGCTAGTATTCCATCTATGGCCCTACATTCTTGTCCATTTCTTTGTGCTATACTATCGGGCCGTGATCACTTGGGAGGTGATCATGGGTTTATACTATATACTTTATACATGATACATGTGGTGACTAAAGTCGGGTCGGCTCGTGGAGCACCATGAGTGATTCACCGATTGGGGATGAAAGGACCTTTGTCCCGACGGCCCTCGGGTTAGATCTTTGTGGCGGAGGCGGCAGGCAGGTTGAGACCGCCTAGGTGAGAGGTGGGCTGGCCAGTCGGTGTCATGGTTACATCAATTAACACGCTTAACGAGATCTTGGTATTTGATCCGAGTCGGCCATTGGGTCTATCGCACTAACCAACTACGTGGGAAAGATATGGGCACTCGACGTCATGGTATCAGCCGAAGCCTTCGTGATGTCGGCCGGCGGTAGCGCGCGATTGGACCGCATAACGTAACTTCCTTTGTAATGGAGGTTGCTAGGTCTGCTTCCGGCCGCCCTCGCAACGTGTAGGTGTGCAGTGGGCGATGGGCCCAGACCCCTGCGCCATAGGATTTAGACCGGCGTGCTGACCTCTCTGTTGTGCCTAGGTGGGGCTGCGACGTGTTGATCTCCTGAGGCCGGGCATGACCCAGGAAGTGTGTCCGGCAAAAAAGGATCGAGCATGTTGGGTTATGTGGTGCACCCTGCAGGGAAGTTTATCTATTCAAATAGCCGTGATCCTCAGTAACAGGACGACCTAGAGTTGTACCTTGACCTTATGACAACTAGAACCGGATACTTAATAAAACACACCCTTCCAAGTGCCAGATATAACCCGGTGATCGCTCTCACACAGGGTGACGAGAGGAGGATCGCCGGGTAGGAGTATGCTATGCGTTGATACTTGGTGAACTTACCATCTACTCTCTTCTACATGCTGCAAGATGGAGGCTGCCAGAAGCGTAGTCTTTGACAGGACTAGCTATCCCCCTCTTATTCTGGCATTCTGCAGTTTAATCCACCGATTTTGTCCCTTTACACAGATACCCATGCATATGTAGTGTAGATCCTTGCTTGCGAGTACTTTGGATGAGTACTCATGGTTGCTTTTCTCCCTCTTTTCCCCATTTCCATTCTACCTGGTTGTCGCAACCAGATGCTGGAGCCCAGGAGCCAGACGCCATCATCGACAACGACTCCTACTACACTGGAGGTGCCTACTACTATGTGCAGGCCACTGACGACGACCAGGAGTAGTTTAGGAGGATCCCAGGCAGGAGGCCTGCGCCTCTTTCTATCTGTATCCTAGTTTGTGCTAGCCTTCTTAAGGCATACTCGTTTAACTTATGTCTATACTCAGATATTGTTGCTTACGCTGACTCGTCTATGATCGAGCACTTGTATTCGGGCCCTCGAGGCCCCTGGCTTGTAATATGATGCTTGTATGACTTATTTATGTTTTTAGAGTTGTGTTGTGATATCTTCCCGTGAGTCGCTGATCTTGATCGTACGATTGAATTGGGGGCGTCACAAGTTGGTATCAGAGACGACTGCCTGTAGGTAGCCCCCTTTCCAACTCCTTGGCCGAAGTTGAGTCTAGTCATTAAAAATTGTTTTAGTAACTTGGTTGTGTGGCTTACGGGCCCACGTCACCATTGGGCGGTATTAGGATCTTTAATTCCTCGTCTATACTATGGGACTTTGATCTCTCTTCTATTCAAGTTAAATGAATTTTGCTAAATCTAACATTAGGATCTCGTGATCACTTTCACCCAGAGAGCCCCTTATCACAGATGATCGCCTGCTGCACCAAAAAATTCTGAAGATACTCTACGATGTTCTCTCGAGACTTGTGCATCACTTTTTCAATTCTCTTTCATCGATAAATCCTTGTGGATAACTACTTACACTTGTCGTTCATATCTTCATTCCCAGTTGCCCTTGATATTACTTGATACCCTGAAAAATTCTCCGATAGTCTAAGAATCCTTTGTGCCTACCACCTTGCATTTCTTTACCACCTGAATACCCCTACGGATAATTTCTCACACTTATTGAGTATCCGCTCATCCCCAGTTGATCAATGTATTTCACAGAAGTCTTTGAATTGCCATTGAATCTTCCAAAGATCCTCAACAACCTAGTGCTTTTGAAATTCTTGCTTGCATGCATTACGATTAATCCCATAAGTCTAGTAATCTTTTGACATCCGTTGTCATTATCATTTTGAGTCCATTGATTCAATATGTTGCGATTGCTTGCAATCCTCAGAAGAATCTTAGAATTCTTTCTTTAGGCTCAGACGCCATTTTAAACAAGAGCTGGATCTCGACCAATCAAGTTGCCGTCGATTGTACCCCTAAGGCTATTCATCTTATCCATCCCTAATCAGAGCATTGCTTCTGATCCCTTGTCTTGGAATTAATAATTCCTTTGCATTTGAGCTTTGAGTTAGTTAGTTGTTCCTATAATCTGATCTCCATGCATTCCTTCTTTCTCTGGTTGAGTACCGATGCTCACATCAGATCCCTTGTGGACCACCAGACCCTTTGTCATGTTTTATCCGACAAATTCCTTCATATTCAATAATCTTGTGAGTCTTTCCTCGGATACATAATGCCTTTGGTAAATTGTATCCTCTGCTTTCTCTAGCATGCTCTACTATCGAGCTTGTGTTCTTTATTCTTGAAATTTGTGGTATAGGATCCTAAGATGCCCCGATGGGTTGAACCTATGCCTTCCCCAAACCGTATGAACCCGAAAGTTTTTGCGAGTCATACTCTTCTGTTGTTTCGCCAGATAAAATTTCTACACTACAGCTTCATCAAAAGCGAGAAGTAAAATGAAAGGTTATGCATTGAAGAAGTGGCAGTCGACCTTGAGCCTTTGCGTTCATGCCCATGGACCCGATGTGAAACTTATCATCAAAGCTTCTTGTAATGATAATAATCCCCTTGTTATAAGTTCGTCCTGTATCTATGTTTGGTCCTTTGCGATCGTGGTTCCGACCATATTGTTCTTCTTTGATCCCATTCTCAGACAAGTTGAAATACTTGTCTTCTGTAGGACAATACACCTATCCAACCTCTATTCTGCTCTACCTTCGAGTATACCATCTGGTACCTCGAGAATATCACGGAACTACATAACTTCTTATGAGTTCCTGATCAACTATTATTCTCGCCGATTCCAATCCCCCTCAGGTTTTGAGTTATTAGTCACTCGAGAACACCGATAAGTGAATCGATTCCGCACTCTGATTCAATAACTCTTAAGAAATTTTTGTTGATTACGAGTTTAATAATCCTTCAAGTCATTCCTAGCCAGATCGGCTATATCATTATCGTGCCAAATTTTAACTGTGCTACCTGGTCCTTCTTCTCGGAGCACAATTTTCGACGATGAGCTAAGTTTACGTTGATCTTCCTCGTCATATGAGTTTGCCTTGAACAACAAGCTTGATTTAAAGTTTGTTTCGTACCCGTGGTTCTGATAACTTTCGCTTCACCCTTCCTTTTGCTTGATGTTGTTGATGATCGATTATATTCTCATGAAACCCCTCAACAAATGTGTCGTGATCATCATCAACATTATGAGCTCTTCAAGGATATCGATTGAATTCGTGTTGAGAAACACCATCCTTGCCTCTCAAGGATTTGTGTTATCATCAACAACATTATTTCCTTCCCTCCAACCCAAACTTTTTCATGTTATGGAGCTCCTTGCTATCCAGCTCATGCTATGTTCTACCTTGGAGTATTACCATCTTTTATGTCCAAGAAGGTTGTGAGAATTTCACCTCCTCTTAAGAAATCTTGGTGTAGTGATACTTCTTACAATCACCATTCTTTCTTGGTCTCCGTGTTGTTTCTTAATGGAATACCGACAAATGGACTGTGAGGTGTAAAATTCAAAACTTCTAGCAACCCTATTGCTTGTAAGTTAATGAATGATAGTTTCATTCTTTGTGTATTGGTTATTGAATCACCATTCTAAACATTGATCATGCTACCTAAGCCCATATTATGGGTGCACCTTTCAACCAATGTTTAATTGTGTATGTTTTCCTCGAGCATACATCATTATACCATTTGATCTGACAAATGTTATCTCCTTGTTCACTTAATTGTGGAAATCCATCTTTTGGAAATCTCGATGAATTGTCATTGAGTTCATCAGCCACCTCCTTGTCCTCTCCTTGGGTTAATGATGAACTCTTGTTAACAGAAATCACTTCATAGTTCATTTCCCGAGAATCTTATAGTGTCATCCCGTCAGTTTCTGTTGCACCTTTCTTCTCAGGCATCCTAAGCCTGAGGTATCCTGACACCAATCATATCTGAATCTCCGTCAGATATGATGGTTGGAACATATTTCCAAGAGTTATAACGCTAGTCTTCATAAGACCCGATAAGGTGATGTCATGCCTAGCACACCTGGCCGGAGGACCTATTGTTATAGTTCTTCCTTTTTGGCAACGTTAACCATTCTTCCATGAGGAAATTGTAAGACTTATTCTATAAGTTATTCCTGATGAATCCTTTGAGTATCCAAAGTCCGACCTTTGCTTGAAGACCATGTCAATGCTATCTCGAAGCATGACTGTGGTACTCCGTTCATCAACAAGAACATTTGAAGCACAATGCTAAATTCTTTTTATCAATTATTCAAACACCGTTGTATGGGTAACGTCATGAAATTCCTCTCCCTTTACCTCAATGGTTCTCTACTTTCTATCTTGTCATGGATATCATGCCCCGCTTGTCCTTGGGAAGGATATACCCCTGAAATATGTGTTTAAACACGTTTTCCTTTCCATTGTTCGGTTTAATCTGATAATCATATTTTTCCTTTCCATTGTTTGGTTTAACCTTTCTTGTGATCTATATGATCTAAGAAGTATTATTCTCCTGCTTATGTAAACACCTCGATGTACAAACTGTCACTAAGACCCTGTTACTATTGTGGACGACATTCCGGTAACCACCGATGGACGAGAACTTTGCCTATTGGTCCACCTCATTCAACGAGTAGGACAATGGTTCTCTTCGTCCCTCGCCCTTGGTACCAACATTGTTGCCAACATAACTGGTAGGCTAAGCTCTGGCCTGCTTTGCTATCATGACTGTGCAAGATATCACCGCTCTTTCTACTTTTAACACATGGTGGGCCCATAACCCACAGTTCCACATGATCGAAACCTGACTCTCGTGTACACCCCCTGTTGCCAAAGTTATTCCTCGCGATTGATTTTGTATGTAATTCATGGGTCATCTTCCTAGTAATCTACTTTGGTATCAGACGCAATACTTATTCTCGTTGCTCTAGACCCCTTTCACACCTTGTTCAGGCATCGAACGATTGCCTACCCGCTTAAACTTCTCATGGTACCTCCTTACATTGCTCTCGAATTTTCTTAAGTTTTAATTCGAGAGTTACTTTCCGCCAACTTCCCCCGATGTTAGCTACCAGGTAGTCAACCATGAAGAGGTCCGTTCTTCTGGAATAACGACCCTTTATTCTTTCGTAAGTACGATGGATTTCCCGAAGAAAGGATCCTGACTTCATCATGATGACCTGAAGCAGAGAAATATAGACATCAACGAAGAGGATCAACTACTTCAGGAAGAACAACCAAGACCGAGAAGAATCGTTAGAATTTCACAACCAGAACCCCCCTTTTATACATCTCTTAAATCTCGGGACGAGATTTCTTGTAGTGGAGGAGAATTGTGACGCCCAAATAGTTACGCTACAGTAATTCCCAGTTAAGATGCCACGTCACCACGATTATTGTTGTTAACCTCGCGGTGCATCAAATCCCGTTCGAATTCAAATTCAGAATCAAGCAAACAATAAAAGTTTTCAAATGTCAAAAATTAAATGTTCTAAAGATGACAAATAAATCCTAAGTAATTATGGTGGTGAAACCACATTTTTTAAATATGATTAGATGCACTAAATAAAATAAAATGAATTATTAAAAAGAACAAATAAAACAGAAAAGTAAAAAAAAAGGGTAAACCCCTCTGGCCCAACTGGGCCATGACCGAGCTAGGTCGGCCCATGCCCTTGGCCTACTTAGGCCTCTGCCCCAAACCCTAAACCTAACCGCACCCCACTTCCCCCCACGATCCCTTCTCACCCCACCGATCTGATCAGGATCAACCCCGATCCTGTCGACCCCAATGCCGGCGCCCAACCCCAGCGTCGCCCCGCCACCTCGTCGCCGTCCTCCTCGCGGCCCCGTCCCCTCTCCCTCGTGGCCCGACGCCTGCTCGACGCCATCAACGCCGCCGCCGCCCGGATCGCGCACCTTGCCGGCGCTGCCCCGCCTCGACCCTGCAACCTCGTCGTCAACCACATCGTCTCCTCGCCGTCCTCTCCACGTCGTCGTCGTTCCTGCCGTCGCTGGACCCCGCCGCATCAACCTCCATTGAGCACGCTGCCATGGACCCTACTCCCTGCCGTGAGCCGCCGGCTTTTCCCTCCTCCTCTCCCCGCGTCGGCCGCCCACTCGCCTTCCCCGGCTCGCCTCATCACCGCGCGCCCGAGGCCGTGCTCGCTCGCGGCCTCCCGCACTAACCGCGCCCGACCGCGTGGCCACCACTAGCCGCCACCACGCACCCGCGCCCGTCGTCGTGCGCAGCCACAGCGCCCAAGACGCCACTGCAACGCGCCCCGCCTCTGCATCGCCTGCATCTCGCCCACGGCCATTCCGCTCCACCCACGCCACCGCGGTCTCTCCCGCTCGCGCCTGCTGCCTTGGACGCGCGCGCCTCGCGCCGCGCATGCCCGCTCCACCCTAGTAGCCAGGGCGTGCGCCCAAACGGGCTAGCGCCCCAGCGCCTGTTAGGCCCCTGTGTGCCTATGACAAGGGGGCCCCACCCCCTCAGAACGTATATAATTTTTTTTAAAAAAAATATAATAATAATAATAATAATAATAATAATAATTAATTAACTTAATTTATTTTGTATTAGTTTAACCTAATCATTTTAGTTAGCAAATTAAGCCTAACTAATTAACCTAAACCCTGATTAACCTAAATAGTGTATGACAGGTGGGTCCCACTGGACCCACACGTCAGTTTGACCAGTCAACTCCTCTGTTGACTGCTGATGTCAGCATGCACTGTTCTGGATAATGTTGAATTAAATTAATTAATTAAATTCTAAAAATGATTTAAAACTTTAGAAAATCATATAAAATAAACCGTAGCTCAGATGAAAAATACTTTCTACATGAAAGTTCCTCAGAACGACGAGACGAATCCGGATACGCAGCCCGTTCATCTGCCACACACCCCTAGCATATTGAACACGCAACTTTCCCCCTCCGGTACATCTGTCTGAAAATGCGAAACACCGGGGATACTTTCCCGGATGTTTCCCCCCTTCGCCGGTATCACCTCTTACCGCGTTAGGGCAACCCTAACACCGCTGTTTGCTTTGTCATGCATCGTTATGCATCCGTTTGCATTGTATTCATTGTTTCTTCCCCCTCTTCTCTCTGGTAGACTACGAGACCGACGCTGCTGCTGGTGCCCCGTCCGACTACGCTTTTGGCGATCCCTCCTTGCCATAGCAACCAGGCAAACCCCTCCCCCCCCTTGATCACCAGATATCGCCTATTCTTCTCTATACTGCTTGCATTAGAATAGTGTAGCATGTTACTGCTTTCCGTTAATCTTATTCTGCTGCATAGCCTGTCTTTGCCACTACTGTTGTTACCTTTACCTGCAATCCTACATGCTTATTATAGGATGCTAGTATTCCATCTATGGCCCTACATTCTTGTCCGTCTGCTGTGCTATACTATCGGGCCGTGATCACTTGGGAGGTGATCATGGGTTTATACTATATACTTTATACATGATACATGTGGTGACTAAAGTCGGGTCGGCTCGTGGAGCACCCGCGAGTGATTCATGGATTGGGGGCTGAAAGGACCTTTACCCCGACGGCCCTCTGGGTGGATCTTTGTGGTGGAGCGACAGGGCAGGTTGAGACTGCCTAGGTGAGAGGTGGTGTTCGCGGTTACATCAATTAACACGCTTAACGAGATCTTGGTATTTGATCTGAGTCTGGCCATTTGGTCTATACCTACTAACCAACTACATGGGAAAGATATGGGCCCTCGACGTCGTGGTATCAGCCGAAGCCTTCGTGACATCAGCGACTGAGCGGTGCGCGCCAGATTGGACCGCGTAACGTAACTTCCTTTGTAATGGAGGTTGCTAGGTCTGCTTCCGGCCGCCCTCGCAACGTGCAGGTGTGCAATTGGCGATGGGCCTAGACCCCTGTGCCATAGGATTTAGACCGGCGTGCTGACCTCTCTGTTGTGCCTAGGTGGGGCTGCGACGTGTTGATCTCCCGAGGCCGGGCATGACCCAGGAAAGTGTGTCCGGCCAAATGGGATCGAGCGTGTTGGGTTATGTGGTGCACCCCTGCATGGAAGTTTATCTATTCGAATAGCCATGATCCTCGGTAATAGGACGACCCAGAGTTGTACCTTGACATTATGACAACTAGAACTGGATACTTAATAAAACACACCCTTCCAAGTGCCAGATATAACCCGGTGATGGCTCTCACACAGGGCGACGAGGGGAGGATCGTCGGGTAGGAGTATGCTATGCGATGATACTTGGTGAACTTACCATCTACTCTCTTCTACATGCTGCAAGATGGAGGCTGCCGGAAGCGTAGTCTTCGAGAGGACTAGCCATCACCCTCTTATTCTGGCATTCTGCAGTTCAGTCCATCGATATCGTCCCTTTACACAGATACCCATGCATATGTAGTGTAGATCCTTGCTTGCGAGTACTTTGGATGAGTACTCACAGTTGCTTTTCTCCCTCTTTTCCCCCTTTCCATTCTACCTAGTTGTCGCAACCAGATGCTGGAGCCCAGGAGCCAGACGCCATCATCGACGATGACTCCTACTACCCTGGAGGTGCCTACTACTACGTGCAGGCGGCGACGACCGAGGAGTAGTTTAGGAGGATCGAGCAGGAGGCCTGCGCCTCTTCGATCTGTATCCCAGTTTGTGATAGCCTTCTTAAGGCATACTTGTTTAACTTATGTCTGTACTCAGATATTGTTGCTTCCGCTGACTCGTCTATGATCGAGCACTTGTATTCGAGCCCTCGAGGCCCCTAGCTTGTAATATGATGCTTGTATGACTTATTTATGTTTTTAGAGTTGTGTTGTGATATCTTCCCGTGAGTCCCTTATCTTGATCGTACGATCTAATCGGGGGCGTCACACAATTTCTATATAAATTTGTATTACGTAAAAATTTAACGAAACATTGCGCGCGCAACAATTAATGAAATTGAAAATTTCAAAATCCAAAAGTAATATTTTATAAACTAATTACGTGTTTGGTGCATTTTTTATAGTTCCTGCCCAGTTTTTGTAATTACATTCCATTTATTATTTCTTAAATCCAATTTTCTTGTTAAGCCTAATGTATCCCTCCTAGGAAAGATTTGCAGCCCAGCGGGGCAGAGAATAACAAGTTGACCCGGATTGTGTACAACTGTCGGCTCAGTTGCATTGCTGATGTTGAAAAAAAGGCATGTGTAGTACAATACAACCTAACATGGCTACTCAGCCCACATTCAGTGGCGCTGGAAAGGCCCAAACAAAGCTTCTGTACAACTTTTTGAAGTCACTGAGCTCAATTAATAACTTAAGAAAAAAGTTAGAGTACAGTGGAACCTAATTAAAAGCTATCACGAGCGAAGAAATAATTCAACGGGTCCCACTTGTGCATGTGTGTCTGTGTGTTTGTGTGTGTGTGTGAGAGAGAGAGGGAGACCCATCGTTCGATGCTCGTAAATACATCTTTCGGCCATATGCATTGATGATGCTCAGTAAAAACTTATATAGTTGACACAATCATATAGAACATCATAGCACACTGAACTTGCATACAAAAATTTCACGCAGGCGACACAATCAGGGTGGAAGCAGTGGATCGTTATGGGTAGGGCTATGTTGAAACCAACGAACTTGTAGATAATGGTTCATCGTCTTTATCAATGACGGGGAAATATCTTGACTGATGCGCAATGAAAACAGACGCGCAACACAATATATAAGTTCTGCTAGAACATTAAGTTGACATACAACCCTTTCTAGAAAAAGTTCAGGTAAAAAAAATAGAACAGGTCACAATCAAAGGTACTGGCCCATTAGTGCTTCACACCCATAGCTTGAATTTAACTAGTATCTGACAAGATTCAGTTGTTACCTCAAATTAGAGCACATCAAGGTAGCCAGCCCTGCCTCTTCTCCCAAAGAAGCAGTCGCCACCGCCGTGCGATGGAGTAGGCCCTGTGCCATCCATCATTCCGAGCAACATGGGGAAAGTCCGACATTGACTCTTGTAATGGACGTCCTCGACGGACCCGGGCACCAGCGGCGGCGGCAGGACTTCGATTGATGGATTGACCACTTCTTTGACATGCACGAACACTCGATATAGGTACATCGCTAACGTGGTCCGCGGCAGCCTTGGTGGCGACGAATAGTACAACCCCGGTTCCTGCACCGGTATCTCAACACCAATCACCTTCGGTATGGTGGACGGCTTCTTCATCCATGCCATAACCGTCAGAGCCAAGCTGTCTGGAGGAACAATCATACTTATGAGCTCACCTCCAAGGTCGTTGATAAGCTCATTCATGGACTCGCTGTTCCAAGCACGTGGAGGCATGCCGTGGAAGGTAAGTTTTGTTAAAAACTCAAGCTCAGAGGGCACCGAGCCCCATCCTAGGTGCCACCGATCAAAGCTCACCAGCGCGCCATCGCAGAACAAACGCCGCGAATATTGGAACACATGACTGCAGTCGAAAGTTGTCCGGAACCTTACGAAGAAATCAGCCGGTGGCGGACAGGCTTCGATGAGCAAGTCACTTATCTAGATGCCGTGCGCAATGCCAAGAGCTTTGACAAGGTCGTCCGGCGAGACGGGAGGTCTGTCGCCATTGATGGTTACCATCAGCACTTTGTCGGCAAACTGGTCGTCAAGCGCCGCCATGCCACTATTGAGTGACAGCACGCAGCGCCCGAAGGCAGGACGGACCTCAGGATCTCCGGCTCGGAGATCCGCGTTGACCGGCGACATGATAGTGAGCTTGAGTATAGGGAGTACAGGAGGGGGATTTGGGGGAACTGGAGTAGTAATCGAGATTCCAGAGGTGGGGGAGGGGCGGGAGATTGGGGATGAAATGGTAGCATGAATTTCGAACACGCGCCAATATGCTCTCGGTGCGCAAGCGCACGAAAACACCGGTGGCGCCCACATGTCGGCGCACAAGAGTCCCAATTCTCCCACAGGATCTCGATGTTTCGTGCAACGCACGGGCATCTTGCTAGTAACATGAAAAAAGGAGATATACTCTGAACACTGGAGAATGGTGATGCCCTCATTAAGCACACCAGCAGTTCGAGACAATAAACAGTTCGAAACAAGGATATATACAACATTCAAACACTGACTAGTGACTACTACTGACATAAACAGCAAGACATGATAGTTCATAAGAAGTCTTGCTACACCACCAAAACGCACCCATCTGCAGCGCTCAAACTCTCATGATACAGACGAGAATCACGTTCTAAATAGAGGCAACTATTACATAGTAAGATTGACATAGACGAGGACGACCAAATGACACAGAATATGCATAACAAAAGAGAGAACTACCCATCCAGAACAAGCAGCAAAAACAACAAGTCATTCGAAGAGGGATGATCCAACACCATCATAATTTGCAGCCTCGGTTCAGCCACCAGTGATTCGGAGACACCAGTACTCCACCCTTTCGATGCAATAGCCTAATTACTTATCAACCTGAAGGCTTGAACCACATCACTGCCTGTCGGACTCGACACATCCAAGGATCAAAGTTAATCCAGATGCCTTTGTCATTCTCACCTTCATTTGGCTGCAGGCTGTATCGTTGACAATCTGCAGAGTTTGCTCCCGAAATCCTAGGGCTCGCCGTGTAGACACAGTTTTCCATAGCAAACAGAGCCTCTCTGCCATCAAGGTCCTTGCCAATGGTGATCTCCTGGTTAATCGGATAATTGAGTCCGAGAAACAGAGAGTGTGAACCAAGGCTGTTTACCCGCCTCCAACTCAAAAATCATGAAGGCCCCAACAAGCTGGTATCCTGCTCATAGACGTAACAACCACTGTCCGAATACTCACGTATTTCACGGTGCTTGCATATAGTGGGGTTTTTGCAATATAACTTTTCCGGCTCATGTGTCCGAATGATCATCAGTCTTTTGTCATCGTCTGATCGAGTGAGCAACCAGTCGTGCTTCCCTGTTTTTGGCAAAGGTGGTGTGATTAAAAAGGGCAGTAACTGTAGGGACACTGCATCATATAAAAAAGGACAGGCATTGTTAATGTAAGATCAGCATTGTTCAGAGTATGAGTAGGATAATGCAAGAAACAACATTGATATGTCCCTGTTGGAACTGGGACGAAAATACAGGGAAATGTAAACTGGGTTCGAAAATTTAGAAGTGCCATGCATTATTATAATCATGTTATCTCACAATCGATTCTTTACAGGAAACTACCATGTCATGCATGTTATGTAATCATGTTCTGTCCTCACAAACAAATTCTTCAAGGAAACTAACAGACCATGCATTGTTATATACTCATGTTTTGTGGGCAAAATTTTTGTGAGCATATTATTCTAGCCATTGATTGCTGAAGGGCGAACATAGGTGTGTATTACAAAATTTCACTACTTCCAAATATAGAGTTCTCCATATGCATATTTACTTCCCTAATGTATGGTTAGATGAAACCAACAGTGTGATGCATGTTTCTACATCATGAAAATGAGGAAACTAACATGGCAATTGATACACACTCAAATTTAGTAGTATATAGATTACTACAAAATAAGGAGAATATCAATATCTTCCTAACTGTTTGATTATTCAGGGGTACAAATTGGCTGTAATGACATGGTCACAATCGCATGAATTAAATCATTCCAAATATAGCTGATTTACGACGTCTCTAATACATTGACATAGTTCTACTCAAATTCTGCTCAAACAGGGATATGTCAATCATCACAAAAAGTTCAAACAGTGTCATGGCATCATCATTAACATCAAACGGAAACAACATACATGCGCCGTCCCAGCAATACGTAGTGCCATCTGCTTTGTCGATTGCGTAGATGATGCCATTGTGTTCAATAGCATCACAGAAGTGTGTATCAGCTTTGGCGATGATCCACTGCAAGCTGAGCTGTCTCCAGCTAAAGAAGGCATCAGCGGAAAGATAGGCGAGTCCCTTGTCGAACAAGGCAATTAGCTTGAAGTCTGCGTAATCCGCATGTCGTGTGGGCACTTGGCAGATTACAATATTCGGAAAACTAGGTGCGTCAAGCGGCGCGTAATCTAGATGACTGGACGCGATGGTAAACTCTATATCATCCAACGGAGGAAGGATAATCTCATGGGAGTTCGGAAGTTCACGAGCACCAACTTTTCCGTCTTCTCGACGGCAGCCATCTAGTGGGAGCTCATGCCGCCCATACATACTGCAAGAAGTTTTGGGCGATGGTGATCGGATCGAAGTCGAGGAAATGATGTCGGCGACCCACTACATACCGCAAAAAGTTTGCTAATGGAAGTCGGATTGAAGTCGAGGGCATCATATACGCCTCCGTATCATGGTGAGCAAATCTCGCAAGACCAGATAGCAGCAAGCAGGGTGTCTTGAAAAGCTTAGGCCTCGCTTCGACGATGGCCGTGTGCATGCCCCACGAGCATGCAACCAGCCGCAGGGTGTTCAACATATCCATACACGAACAACAGAGGTCGAGGACGTCACTGGGGATATTTCTCCGATCGCGGCTCATATGGATGTTGCGCGGTTCGCGTTCGGCCATGGTGGAGTTTGGAAGGTGGGGTTTTGGGGGGCTTGATTTACAGGGGAGAAGGCTCTCGGTGCTAGAGCGGCTAGCGAGGGAATACTGGTAATGGGGGAGGCGAGCGAGGCGAGGGTACACGAGGGCACAGTGAGATGATGAAGAGTGACCTCAGGATCTCCGGCGAGACGGAGATGGAGATGGAGTGGTGCTAGGGGAGAGGGAGACGAGGCGAGGCATGCTATATAGCGGCGGTGACAGTGACTGCACAGTCCACAAGGTGAGGCTAACGTTGGTAACCCGGACACGCCACCTGGACTGGTGTCACCTCGGGCGCAGGGTCTTGTCACTTCAGTGTGAGGACCGGATGAATAATAGTATTTTGACCATCAAGTGTACCACAATTGTACTAGTACTACTAGTAGGAGTAGTACGAACATGAGTAGTACTCCCGTGCTAGCATGCCTCTGGGTTCACTTCATCCTCCAGGTGTCATCCATATTGCGAGCAGAACCAAATTCTTGTGCATGCGGAAGCGCGAAGAAGGACTTTCCTTTTTGAGGATAACCGCATATTCCTTAACTAGAGAATGGTGTGTCTCCCACGCACGCACCAATATCAATCCGAACCAGCTGTGACCCATTTTTTTATCCGTTTGCATAGGTTCCACCTGTCAGGAGGGGTGCAGAAATAAAAATGGAATCATAAAATGTCTCACCACGGTGATTCGAAAGAGTGACCTCAACTAGCCAGTGGCACATGTAGCGCTAGAAGGATGGGCACGTACAGGGACAGGTACCAATCCTCAGTCTACCGACGTAGCCTTTTCGTTTAGTCTACTTAGCCGTCTAATCAACTGCCTGCAGGCCACTTCTCCCATTTACTTCTCCATTGGGAACCGATTTTCCTCGACCTCCTCACTACTCCTTCATCTTCATTTGCATCCAAACCACACTGCATTCACATTGTTTCAACTTCTTCACATCCTCCTGGAGTAATTCCGAAGCCCCTTTAAATAATCATCTTCTTCAGTTAGACTAGCCATTTAATCCTAATTCTCCAAACCATAGCCCTCCAGTCCAGCGGTTCCAAATGGCGAAAGAGATCGAGATGCAGGTTTTTAGCGTCTAACATGTCCTCGTCGAAGGCTCGTTGACCATAGTTGCCACAGTCACCGACCACCCAAGGATTGCTCGGAAGTGGATCAACAATGTATCCAACTCCCTCCAAAAGGTGGAGGTGAAGGTCATCGGTCTCGACGTAGAGTACACGGAGCATGCCACTGGGAAGATCCAACACGCCGCCGTCCTTCAGTTGTGCCTCGAAGATGATGTTTTGGTGTACCACATCATACACACGCCCTCCATACCAGGTGAGCTTCACGATTTCTTGTCTCGGGAGGACATATACTTCTGTGGGGAGCCATCGCAGGGGACAAACAGAAGTTGGAGCCGTACAACCTTGATTTGCAAAGCATCGCCGACGTACAAACCAAAATAAAAATTCATGTAGAAGATTGTGATAAACCGACACCATCCCTATTCGGCGTAGAA
>JAHIAM010007158.1:0-34066 GCA_021605205.1 Aegilops longissima
TATTTCGAGAGTTCTTGAGCTCTCGAACTAGCTGTGGTCGGTCGTGGTTGAAGAGCGAATCCCTCTCCGGTATGTCGGGGCCTCCTTTTATCGTTGAAAGGGGCTGCCACGAGTGACACAGGAGGTGGAAAAGCGTCTGATGCCACGAGCTTATCGTCCGTATTCAGGACAAGACGCATTTAATGCGTAGCTTAAGTGTCCCTTGCTTTATTGGGGACGAGCGAGGCCCGTCCGTCCGTCGCTGCTCCTCCTCGCCTTGACACGCGCCCTGCCAGTGAGGTGCGTGGTGCCATGTAGGCAGCCAGGCAGCTGAGGTGGCGCGGTGGTGGAGCCTTCACGAAGATCTGCATGCCGCCATGCAGGCGCTCGATGAGTTGGCTCGGGAGCTGCATGTTGCCACGCAGGTGCTCGCCCAGCTGGTTGGGCTGGCAGCTGCATGTGAATGGTGGTGGAAGCTTGGTTGGCGCGGGCCTGGCGGTGGCCCGCTGGCGTCTTCGGCGAGGGCCTTGCCGGGTGGCCCGGCAAGGGTCTTGCCGTGGCGCGTTGTCGTCCCCGGCAAGGATCTTGCCGGGGGTCTAGTGGCCTTCCTCGGCAAGGATCTTGCTGATGATCGTTGTCTTCTAATCCTTGTCTAATCTTGAATATGTCTTCACAAAGATCTGCATGCCACCACAGAGGGGCCTTCCCGAGCCCTGGCCCCATGTTGATGATGGCGCTCGGGGCCGTGAGCTCAAGGGTGGCTCGCTCTATTGGTGTGGGCGAGCTGTCCCTAAGGGTCTTGCGGGAACCTGCTTCGTCCCTCTGCTCTTTGTGGTCTTGGCCTTGGTGTTGCTTTGATTGTCTTGGGCTTCGGTCTTACCTTGGCTCACCTCCCTGTTCGCTTGGTGTGGTGGTGGGCGGCTCCATTGCCCGTGCATAGGTAAAGGGTACAAAAGCATGCCCCTATTTTTGTACACGCGAAGCCCGGCCTGGGCCATACATAAGCCGACACATTGTTGGGCCAGGCCCAAAATGGTCTTGGGCAGGTGGGGCGTTTTTACCATGGTAAGACTCTTCACGCACTCCGCTTCCACGACCAGCGGCGTGCTGCATGGAGGAGTGCGTGGCGTGGGCGGCATCGTGGGCGGTTTCACACGCATGCGTCATCGCATAAATGGGCAGCGTGCCCGCGCTTCCCCAAAAAGGGATAACCGGGCACACTGTTCCTTTACCTTACCCTCCGCGAACCCGATCCGGAGACCTCTGCCTGCCTCCCTCTTCTTCTTCAAGCTTCATTCCGCTTTGCCGTTGTGCCCCGCCGCCTTGGTCCTGCCCTCCTCCCCAGCTGTCATGGCGCCAAAATCCACTAAGGGCAAGGGAGTGGCTAAAGATGCCGGAGCCGTGGAGCCGCCGGAAAGTCTGTGGCGGTGTAGCGGGCGATCCGCCTTCTTCCCTCGACGAGTCGGCGTGTTCGATCTTTGCGTGTCATCCGCGCAACTGCGCCGAGGCTGCCCCAATCGGTACCCTTCTTTGTTAATTATTTTTCTTGTGGGCTCTGTCCTCCTTCTCCGATTTCTTCAGCGCATCATGCACACCTTCGTCTTCGCCTCCTAGATTTAACTCTGAATGCGGTGGCGTGCATGGCCCTTTTCGCGCACCTCTCGAAGGCTTTGCTGGAGTGCACCCCAACACGATGCTCTTCCGCCATTACTTCTTCCTCGGATCCAGACGGAGGCGCCATTTCGGGTGCATCGCCTGGATCCCAAAATCCAAGGGAGCATACCGGACGGCGCCATGAAGGAGAGGTGGAGGAATGGCGGGCCGGTGGTGCTGGATCGAAGAGGAGGACCGCCGCATTTTGCGGAGTTCGTCGGTGCCGCCGGTTCGCGAAGCGATTGGAGCGACGTTGACGCCGACGACGGAAAGCTCACGGTTGCCACCACTAGGATTCTCCGCTTACCCAGGCGGGCTGACCCTTGAGATGATCGGGCGGACTTCATCCGTCGCGGATCGCTTCCTCGCATAACAAGGGAGGCCGACGGCTCTTCACGAACCCCGCGACATCATGCGGCTCGCCCGCCTCGACCACAACTTCACGGTGAGGGCACAAGCCCATTTCTGCCAGCGGATCTTCCAACTCGACGTGGGCCGTGGACGGCGAGGTCGAGCGGACCGGCAGGTCGCGAGGGCCTCCGCTGAAGGCCGGAAGGTCCTCAAGGGGCCTTTGTTCAAGCTGCCGACGGGTGGTCCGTCAGTGCAACAACTCGCTGGTCTGATATCATTGCCATGATGCCGGACTGCAACGCGCATGGCCCTGACCGAGCCTGGAAGGAGCCGGAGGACGCCCAAGTGCAGCAGTTCTTTGACACCTTGCATGAGGGGTACGCCAACGCCGACGCCGAGGGGCTGCTTGTCGAGGACACCACCTAGGCGGAGCTGGACTACATCGACACCGGACGAAGGAGGCACAACTTGCTGTGGAGGCCGGAAGCGCCGACGGTGTGGAGGACAAGGTCGCGACGGCGCTGGAGGAGAAGGAGCTCGCCGGTGGGTGGCGGCCGGGAGCCATCAGCACCGCACCGAGGCTCCTCTGGTTGAAGATGTGACCGCGAGTCGTCGCGGAGGAGGCCAAGACCATGGGCCCGACGCCGGTTGTGGGAGAGGGCGAGTCTGCGGCAGGCCAGTTCGTGAGCCGGTCCGGCCTGGCAGGCTGCGCGGTCACAGCTGACCTTGAGGGGTCCGGCGCCACACGAGGGCAGGGCGAAGAAGCCGCGAAGGTCGAGGTGAAGAAGAAGACGACCGTCCCTTCTCCATCTACGCTGCCGGACTCCACCTCCTTCTCCTTCTCTCGGCGGACATTGACACGGGGTCACTTTTGATTATGGATCCCTTAGCCCGAGGAGGAAGAGGAAAACAACAGAGGAGGAGGCGGACGACTAGTAAGTATCTGGTTCTTTTCCATTATCTCTGCCTCCTTAATCTGCCTTGCTCTGCCTTAACTTGTCTTCATGTTTGCAGGGATGTGGAGACGCTGGCCCGAGGGTGAAGAGGGCCAAGGTCTCGCGGTGGCCAGCCCAGCTTGGTACTTTGAGGGCGGCATTGGTGGTGTTGAGCAGCCCGGACAGCAGCCCGCAGAGCCCCAGCGTAAGTTAAACACTCTTCCCTTGTCGGCATGTGTTTAGGGCACGACACTTTTGGCGCTGACCTTGCAGGTATGCAGGAGGAGACAGCAGCAGGAGGAGCTATAGAGGCTATCCCAACACGCCGCCCGTCGACCACGCCGCCCGAGGGCATCCTGCGGGCGCCGGCACCGGCCACGCATGGAGGAGGAGGAGGACTTGGGCGCCGGCTTTTCCTCGGCGCCGAATGTTGGCGGGGGGAACTTCCGTTTCCCAGCCGGGTACTAGCACATGTATATCATTCGCCGTTCATCCCTACTTCCTTTTCCTTCGGTCCTTGGTCCTGGCCTTGCCTCACCCCTTTTAGGTCCAGATTCCTCCTCGGTGAACCTAGAGGACGTGGGCGCCGTCATCGAGGCGTCGCCAAGGCTGCGAGGCGACGCCGAGAAGATCGCCGCCGAGGAGGCCACCAGGCGCTGCCAAGGAGGCCGCCAAGGGCTGCCGAAGGGCCGACGGGCCACCACCAGGAGGAGGAGGAGGCTGGCAACCAGCCTTCCTCTTCTGCTGCTTCCGGCTCGGCAAGTACACGAGGGTGAGTGAAAACTTGTTCGTCCACCTTCCAGGTAGCGTCGAGCACCGGGACACCCATGGAGGGAGGTGTTCGATGCGAAGTGCTTGCCGCTGTCGGGCTCAAGTCGTTGACGAGCCGATCATTGGCGCGACGGTTCGCAGTAAGCGCTCCTCCATGCCATGGGCGCCAGCTTCCGGAAGCTCAGGCGCTCCACCGTGCCCGTCTGGACAAAGCCAAGTCCAGGACGGTGGTGGTGGAGAAGGCGGAGGCGGACCTCCAGGAGCGCATTGCCGAGAGGCAAGACTGGTTCTGCGAGGCCCACAAGGAGCTCAAGGCCGCTCAGGCGAGCTTTCCAAGCCATGTGGAGCTCACCATGAAGGTCGCCGACGCTGAGAAAGCTCAAGAGATGGCGAGGAACTTGGGCGCCGAAGCTGCCCGGACCCAGCATGAGGCCGCGCTGAACTCCCAGAGGAGGACCCGCCGCATGCGAGGGAAAGCTTGCCGCCATGCTTCACGACAAGGACGCAGAGGTGGGAGAAGCTTGTCTTGCGCACTCAGCTGAGCCGGGAGGAGAGGTACAAAGAGGCACTTCAATGCCTAAGCCTGTGTCTCTAGCACCGCAAGGCGTGGAGGAGCCGGAGGCGGAGCGCGACAGCTGGAAGGAGCAAGCCCTGCTGTCCCAGAGAAGGACACGCCAACAGGCACTTCAGCTGGCTGTGAGACAGCAGGCGCTGTGTCGCAGTGCGAAGCTGGCCGAGCTCTCGAGGCCAACAACTCCATCAAGGACCTCAAGCTCAAGCTGGAGGGTCTCAGAGAAAGTAAGGAGGCCAAGACCAGAGGGGACCTTGGCCAAGGAGCCGGAGGTCAGAGAAGGCATGGGAGAACGAGGGCCCCAAATTCATGGATCACGGTATGGCGAGAACCATTGGCTCGACGCCGCCACTGCCGCCAACCAGGCCGCCAAGATCTGGCCAGCGATGGGGATGCCGATGAGATACACGCCCCGAGCGTAACCGAGCGCGCCAATTGTAGCTCGACCATATTCTTTTCAAAAGGTCGCCAGCCTCGAGCGGCTCCATGCCAACCGGGCGCTCTCATTGGCCGATTTAGTCCTCGTGGTTTTGCCAGGGAGCCATGACCAAGGTTCTCACCACAGGTGGCGATCGGTACCCCGACGTCGATTTCGACGCTGCTACCGAGAGCTTGTCGAGGGTATCGACCTCGCCACCATATAGAGCGATCAAGCTCCATCATTAGCCGAGCCGGCGAAATTTAGAGGGTGGAGGGCCAGCACCAGTGATTAGGTATCCCATTCTTAATCGCCACGCAGGTTCACAACCAAGACAATTGCTATTCCTAGTTAGAACCGCAACAACAATTTGATGTAATATAACTCGCAAGACTTTTGGTATCATGCATGTTATTTTCTGCTCAATTTTTCTCTTGAATGTCCGCCTCACGTGAATCGGGCTAGGCTTGGCCGCGCAGTAAACCTGTGGGCGGCGCCTTGGGGACGGATCCTCATTGTCCTCGCCGGTGTGCTTGCTGTCGCCGCAAACCACCTTAACTCCTTAGCGTCCGCCTCAACTGCCGAGTTTGACTCAGTCGAGCCGAGTCAAGCAGGTGAAGGCTACCCCGCCACTCTCGACGCGGCCGCTTGAGCTGTTGAGCGGACTCAAACAAAACAGGGCGCTACACTGTGTGGGGGCCCTTTGCATGCAGGTTTCTCATACATAGGTAAGATCCTAGGATGATAACCTTAAGTGTAAAAATGAATAACCCAAGGCTCAATGACTTAGCTTTTTCGTTGTCGAGTCGGCGTTGTTCCTCCAGCCGCCTTTCTTCTCCTCCAAACCAAACTGGATGAAGGACCGCTAGGCTAACTATTAGACCAGATTCTCACAAATGCGCTTCACTCGGCGTACAAAGATGTCGGTGTGGAACGACACCTATGGGATCACAAGAATCCTACTATGGTTGCCGGGCGCAGGATTGCGAGGAGAGTAGGGCTATTTGACAAAGACAAGGATCATTTACCTGTGTTCGGGCCACGAGGATGCGAAACCCTAGTCCCTTTGGCGGGTGTATTTCGAGAGTTCTTGAGCTCTTGAACTAGCTGTGGTCAGAGCATGGTTCGAAGAGCCAATCCTCTCCAAAGATGTCGGGGCCTCCTTATAGTTGAAAGGGGCTACAAAGGACACATGTGGAGGTGGAAAGGCGCGAAGCGTCTCCAGCTTATCGTCAGACACAGTGACAAGATGCATTTAATGCGTAGCTTAGGTGTCCCTTGCTTTATTGGGGACGGGCGAGACCTGGCCCCGTCCGTCGCCCTCTCCTCCGCTTTGACATGCTACCTGCCAAGAAGGTGCATGGTGCCAAGGCAGCCAGCCAGCCGAGGTGGCTGGTGGAGCCTTCACAAAGATCTGCATGCCGCCACGCAGCGCTGGCGAGCTGGCCTCAAGCCGCATGTTGCCACGCAGGCCCACTTGTTGGGCTGGTAGCCATGTAGTGCGGTGGAAGCTTGTTGGCGAGTTCGGTGTGGGTCACTACCGGCGCTCTTCGGCGAGGGCCTAGCCGGGTGGCCCTCAAGAAGGGTCTTGCCGCATGTTGTCGCCCCAACAAGGATCTTGCCGGGACCGTGGGATTCTCGGAAGGATCTTGTCGAGGATCGCCGCCTTCTAATCCTCGCTTGATCTTGAATATGTTCACAAAGATCTGCATGCCACCACAGAGGTGCCTTCCCTAGCCCCGCCCCACGCTGATGATGGCGCTGGGGTCGGGCTCAAGGGTGGCTCGCTTGTTGGTGTGGCGAAGCTGTCCTTTAAGGGTCTTGCTGGGAACCTGTTTTCGCCCTCCGCTTTTTGTGGTCTTCGCCATGGCGCTACTTTGATTGTTCTCGCTTCGGCCTTACCTCGGCTCACCTCCCCTATTCTCGTTTGGTCGTGGTCGTATGGGTTTCTCACTGCCCGTGGCACAAGTAAAGGGGCATAAAGCTGCCCCTATTTTTTGTAATGTACCGACAAGTTCAAATTTGAATTATGCACATATGCCTAGAAAAACCCAAATAATGTATAAAATATCAAAACGAACCTGTAAAAATTCCAAAATTAAACACAACACCTCCGTTGTTCTATGTTGACACTAGAAATGTTTTGAAAGAAATAAGAGGCAATGGATATCATTTCGTTCCCCAAAGGTGGCATCGCTCTGGCAGTAAACCATCATGCTTGTTCCGCCAAGCTCGTCTGTGAGAAGCTTATACTCAAACCCTGCCTCTAAATGGGAAAAATATCACGGCATGTTGATGCCGCCTCCATGATAGCATGCCAAGTTTCATAAATTTCAGATGAATTTTGGATTTCATCGGAATTTAGAAACGAGTATCGCAATGTTTATGTCCGAAAGTGACTGTGCAGGTGCTTTGAAATTCATTCCATTTCTTCCATGGGACCTAAGCATGCAAACCAAGGACACATATTTGACTTTTCAACCAATTTATATGTAGATCGAGCATGTGCATGTAGTTCAAATTTGAATTATGCACATAAAAAGCCTAGAAAACCTAGTTAATGTATAAAAATATCCAAACGAACTCCCTAAAGATTCCAACATTAAACACAACACTCCTGTTGTTCTATGTTGACACTAGAAATTTTTGAAAGCAATAGAGGCAACAGATATCTCAAGTCATCCCCAAAGGTGGCATCTCCTCACCGAAACCATCACGCTTTGTTAGAGAAGCTCGTTTGTGAGAAGCATATACCCAAACCTCCCCCCAAATGGGACAAAAATTTACCACTTACATGTTGATGCTGCTCCATGATAGCATGCCATGTTTCATGAATTTCGGACCAGTCTTGGATTTACTAGAATTTAGAAACCAAGTATCTCAATATTTGCGTCCGAGGACGCTAAGGTGGTGTTTGAAATTCATTCCCATTTCTTGCATGGGACCTAAGAATGCAACCAAGGACACAAATTTGATTTTTCAACCAATTTATATGAACCGGAGCATGTGCATGTAGTTCAAATTTGAATTATGCATATAAAATGCCTAGAAAACCAGGTTAATGTATAAAAATGTCCAAACGAACCCCAAAAAATTCCAAAATTAAACACAACACTCCTGTTGTTCTATGTTGACACTAGAAATTTTTTGAAAGCAATAAGAGGCAACGGATATCGTTTTGTCCCCAAAGGTGGCATCGTTCTCATCAAACCGTGAAGCTTGTTGTGAGAAGCTCGTTTATGAGAAGCTTATACCAAACTTGCCCCAAATGGGACAAATTTTTTCCACGAGAAGTTGATGCCGCCCATGATAGCATGCCAAGTTTCATGAATTTCAGAAGAGTTTTGTATTTACTAGAATTTTAAAACCGGTATCTTAATGTTTAGGCCAAGTGACGTGGAAGGGTATTTGAAATTCATTCCCATTCCTTCGCATGGGACCCAAGCATGCTACCAAGGACACATATTTGATTTTTCAACCAATTTATATGCACCAGAGCATGTGCATGTAGTTGAAATTTTTTGAATTATGCACATAAAATGCCTAGAAAACCCAGTTAATGTATAAAAATGTCAAAACGAACCCTGCAAAATTCCAAAATTAAACACAACACTCCTGTTGTTCTATGTTGACACTAGAATTTTTTTTGAAAGCAATGAGAGGCAATGGATATTGTTTCGGTCCCCAAAGGTGGCATGTTCCTCTATCGAAACCATCATGCTTGTTGTCACAAGCTCTGTTTGTGAGAAGCTTATACCCAAACCTGCCCTAAATGGGAATTTTTACCACGGCATGTTGATGCCACTCCATGATAGCATGCCAAGTTCCATGAATTTCTGTGATCAGTTTTGATTTACTAGAATTTAGAAACTAAGTATCTCAATGTTTGCGGCCGAAAGGATCAGGGCAGTGGTGCAATAAAAGGCAACGAATATCTCGCTTCGTCTCCCTAACGGTGGCATCGCTCTCTACCAAACCATCACGCTTTGTTGTGAGAAGCTCTGCTTCAGAGAAGCATATACCCAAACCTGCCCTAAATGGGACAAAAATTTACTAACGCACATGTTGATGCCGCCCTTGATAGCATGCCATGTTTAGGAATTTCGTGAAGAGATTTGGATTTACTAGAATTTAGAAACCAAGTATCTCAATGTTTATGCATGAAAGGATGGTGGCGGTGGTGTTTGAAATTCATTCTCATTTCTTGCATGGGACCTAAGCATGCAACAATGACACAAATTGATTTTTCATCCAATTAATATGCACCGAGCATGTGAATGCAGTTCAAATTTGAATTATGCACAAAATGACTAGAAAACCCAAGCATGTATAAAATGTCCAAACGAACTCCTAACAAATACCAAAATTAAGCACAACACCTCGTTGTTCTATGTTGACACTAGAAATGTTTTGAAAGCAATAAGAGGAAACAGATATCGCTTTCATCCCCAAAGGTGGCACGCTTCTCAATCAAACCATCACGCTTGTTGTGAGAAGCCTCGTTTATAGAAGCTTATACCCAAACCTGCCCCAAATGGGATAAATATTTTACCATTTACATGTTGATGCCGCCCATGATAGCACGCCAAGTATTATGAATTTCGAAGAGTTTTGGATTTACTAGAATTTTAAAACCAGTATATCTCAATGTTTATGCCGAGTGACTTGTGGAAGGGTGTTTGAAATTCATTCCCACTCCTTGCATGGGACCTAAGCATGCAACCAAGGACACATATTTGATTTTCTAACCAACTTATATGCACTTGAGCTTGTGCACGTAGTTCAAATTTGAATTATGAATGAAAATTCCTAGAAAACCCGCTAATTTATAGAAATGTCCAAACGAACCTCAAAATTCCAAAATTAAACACAACACTCCTGTTGTTCTATGTTGACACTAAAATTTTTTTAAAGCAATAAGAGGCAACGAATATCGCTTAGTCCCCAAAGGTGTCACGCGTCCCCAACCGAAACCATCATGCTTGTTGTGAGAAGCTCGCGTTAGAGATGCTTTTCCCCAAACCTGCGCTTAGTTTGTGAGAAGCTTTTCTCAAACCTGCCCCTAAATGGGTCAAAAATTTTACCACTTACATGTTGATGCTGGCCCATGATAGCATGCTAAGTTTCATAAATTTGATGAGTTTTGATTTACTAGAATTTAATAATCAGGTATCTCAATGTTTATGCTTCGAAGTGACAAAGGGTATGGTGTTTGATATTCATTCCCATTTGTTGCATGGGACCTAAGCATGCAATCAAGGACATAGATTTGATTTTTCAACCAATTTATATGTGACTGGAGCATGTGCATGTAGTTCAAATTTGAATTATGCACATAAAATGCCTAGAACACATGCTAATATATAAAATGTCCAAACTAACCCTGAAAAATTCCAAAATTAAACGCAACACTTTTGTTGTTCTATGTTGACACTAGAAAAATTTTTGAAAGCAATAAGAGGCAACATATATTGTTTCATTCCCCAAAGGTGGTATCGCTCCCTTACTTAAACCATCACGCTTGGTGTGAGAAGCCTGCTTGTGAGAAGCTTATACCCAAACGTGTCCCTAAATGGGACAAAAATTTACTACCGACATGTTGATGCCGCCCATGATAGCATGCCAAGTTTCATGAATTTCGCATTTAGTTCTGGATTTACTTGTATTTAGAAACCAAGTATCTCAATGTTTGCGTCGAGTGACGGTGGCAGCGTGTTTGGAATTCATTCCCATTTCTTGCATGGGGCCTAAGCATGCAAACCAAGGGCACAAATTTGATTTTTTCAACCAATTTATATGCACTTGAGCATGTGCATGTAGTTCAAATTTGAATTATGCATAGAAAATGCCTAGAAAACCCAGTTAATGTATAAAAATGTCCAAACGAACCCCGAGAAATTCCAAAATTTAACAAAACACTCATGTTGTTCTTTGTTGACACTAGAAATTTTTGAAAGCAATAAGAGGCAAGGATATCGCTTTCATTCCAAAGGTGGCATGTTCCCTACCAAACCATCACGCTTGTTGTGAGAAGCCTCGTGCTGTGAGAAGCTTATACCCAAACCTTCCACAAATGGGAAAAAATTTACCACTTACATGTTGATGCTGCTCAATGATAGCATACCAAGTGTCATGAATTTTAGACGAGTTTTGGATTTACTAGAATTTTAAAACAGGTATCTCAATGTTTGCGTTCGAAAGTGACGGTAAGGGTGGTGTTTGAAATTCATTCCATTTCTTGAATAGGACCTAAGCATGCAACCAATGACACATATTTGATTTATCAACCAATTTATATGCACCGAGGTTGTGCATGTAGTTCAAATTTGAATTATGCACATAAAATGCCTAGAAACCCTAGTTAATGTATAAAATGTCCAAACGAACCCCTAAAAATTCCAAAATTAAACACAACACTTCGTTGTTCTATGTTGACACTAGAAATTTTTGAAAGCAATAAGAGGCAATCGAATATCGCTTTGTCCCCAAAGATGGCATCGCCTCATCAAACCGCCACGCTTTGTTAAGTAGAAGCTCTGGTTTATGAGAAGCTTATACTCAAACCTGCCCCAAATGGGACAATTTTTTTTCCACGACATGTTGATGCTGCTCCATGATAGCATGCGAAGTTTCATGAATTTCAAAAGAGTTTTGGATTTACTAGAATTTTAAAACCAGGTATCTTAATGTTTGGGGCCGAAAGTGACGGTGGAAGGGTATTTGATATTCATTCCCATTCTCGCATGGGATATAAGCATGCTACCAGGACACATATTTGATTTTTCACAATTTATATGCACCGAGCATGTATGTAGTTGAAAAATTTGAATTGTGCACATAAATGCCTAGAAAACCCAAGCTAATGTATAAAAATGTCAAAACGAACCCCTCAAAATTCCAAAATTAAACACAACACTCCTGTTGTTCTATGTTGACACTAGAATTTTTTTGAAAGCAATGAGAGGCAATGGATATTGTTTCGTCCCCAAAGGTGGCATGTTCCTCATCGAAACCATCATGCTTGTTGTCACAAGCTCAGTTTGTGAGAAGCTTGTACCCAAACCTGCCCCTAAATGGGAATTTTTACCATGGCATGTTGATGCCGCCCATTATAGCATGCCAAGTTCCATGAATTTTCAGATGAGTTTTGGATTTACTAGAATTTAGAAACCAAGTATCTCAATGTTTATGCCGAAAGGACTGGCAGTGGTGCTAGAAATTCATTCCCATTTCTTCCATGGGACCTAAGCATGCAAACCAAAGACACATATTTCACTATTCAACCAATTTATATGCACTAGAGCATGTGCATGTAGTTCAAATTTGAATTATGCACATAAAATGCCTAGAAAACCAAGTTAATGTATAAAAATCCCCAAACTAACCCCGAAAAATTCCAAAATTAAACACAACACTCCTGTTGTTATATGTTGATGCTAGAAATTTTTGAAATCAATAAGAGGCAACGATATCAATCTTTCATTCCCCAAAGGTGGCACGCTCCCTACCAAAACCATCATGCTTTGTTGTGAGAAGCTCTGTTTGTGAGAAGCATATACCCAAACCTGCCCCAAATGGGACAAAAATTTTACCATGACATGTTGATGCCGCCTATGATAGCATGCCATGTTTCATGAATTTCATTTAGTTTTAGATTTACTAGAATTTAGAAACCAAGTATCTCAATGTTTATGTTGAGTGAGTGGCAGTGGTGTTTGAAATCCATTCCCATTTCTTGCATGGGACCTAAGCATGCAAACTAAGGACACAAATTTGATTTTTCAGCCAATTTATATGCACCTGAGCATATGCATGTAGTTCAAATTTGAGTTATGCATGTAAAATGCCTAGAAAACCGAAAGAATGTATAAAATGTCCAAACAAACCTCGAAAAATTCCAAAATTAAACACAACACTCCTGTTGTTCTATGTTGACACTAGAATTTTTTGAAAGCAATAAGAGGCAACAAATTTCGCTTCATCCCCAAAGGTGGCACGCCCTCACCAAACCATCATGCTTGTTGTGAGAAGCTCCTGTTAGTTAGAAGCTTACACCCAAACCTGCCCCAAATGGGAGAAATATTTTACCACGACATCTCGATGCCGCTCCCATGATAGCATGCTAAGTTTCGTAAGAGTTTTGATTTACTAGTATTTTAAAACCAGGAATCTCAATGTTTGCGCCGAAAGTGACGGTGGAAGGGTGTTTAAAATTCATTCCCATTCCTTGCATGGGACCTAAGCATGCAAACCAAGGACACATATTTGATTTTTCAACCAATTTATATGCACCGGAGGTTGTGCATGTAGTTCAAATTTGAATTATGAACATAAAATTCCTAGAAAACCTAGTTAATGTATAAAAATGTCCAAACGAACCCCGAAAAATTCCAAAATTAAACACAAACACTCTGTTTGTACTATGTTGACACTAGAAATTTTTGAAAGCAAGAAGAGGCAACATATCTCGTTTAGTCCCCAAAGGTGTCACGCCTCACCGAAACCAACACGCTTGTTGTGAGAAGCTTTGATTTGTGAAGTAAGCTTTCCCAAACCTGCCCCAAATGGGACACAAAATTTATCACGACATGTTGATGCCGCCCATGGTAGCATGCCAAGTTTCATGAATTTCAGATGAGTTTTGGATTTACTAGAATTTAAAAATCAGGTATCTCAATCTTGCGCCGAAAGGACGGTGGAGGGTGTTTGACATTCATTCCCATTTCTTGCATGGGACCTAAGCATGCAACCAAGGACACATATTTGATTTTTCAACCAATTTATATGCACTAGAGCTTGTGCATGTAGTTTAAATTTGAATTATGTACATAAAATGCCTAGAAATCCCAGATACTGTATAAAAAATGTCCTAACAAACCCCAAAAATTACAAAATTAAACACAACACTCATGTTGTTCTATGTTGACACTAGAATTTTCTTTAAAGGAATAAGAGGCAACAGATATCGCTTCATCGCCAAGGTGGCACGCTCCTACCGAAACCATCACGCTTGTTGTGAGAAGCTCGTTTCGTAGAAGCTTATACCCAAACCTGCCCCTAAATTGGACAAATTTTTTACCACCGCATGTTGAAGCCGCCCATGATAGCATGCCAATTTTCATGAATTTCATACGAAGTTTTGATTTACGGAATTTAAAACCAAGTATCTCGATGTTTGTGGGCTAGTGACGGTAGGTGGTGTTTGAAATTCATTCCCATTTAATGCATGGGACCTAAGCATGCAATCAAGGACATAGATTTCATTTTTCAATCAATTTATATGCACCTGAAGTTGATGCCGCCCATAATAGCATGCGGAGTTTCATGAATTTCGTAAGAGTTTTGGATTTACTAGAATTTAAAACCAGGTATCTCAATGTTTGGGGCCGAGGACGGAAGGGTATTTGAAATTCATTCCTATTCCTGCATGGGACCTAAGCATGCTACCAAGGACACATATTTGGTTTTTCAACCAATTTATATGCACCGAGCATGTGCATGTAGTTGAAAAATTTGAATTATGCACA
Organism: Aegilops longissima; assembly: GCA_021605205.1. Classification (NCBI taxonomy): domain Eukaryota; kingdom Viridiplantae; phylum Streptophyta; class Magnoliopsida; order Poales; family Poaceae; genus Aegilops; species Aegilops longissima. The sequence continues at coordinate 14,206 of JAHIAM010007158.1, forward strand.
TAAAATGCCTAGAAAACCCAGCTTAATGTATTAAAATGTCAAATGAACCCTAAAATTCCAAAATTAAACACAACACTCATGTTGTTCTATGTTGACACTAGAATTTTTTTGAAAGCAATGAGAGGCAATAGATATCGCTTGGCCCCCAAAGGTGGTATGTTCCTCACTCAAACCATCATGCTTGTTGTCACAAGCTCTGATTTGTGAGAAGCTTATACCCAAACCTGCCCCAAATTGGAATTTTTTACCATTTACATGTTGATGTCGCTCCATGATAGCATGCCAAGTTCCATGAATTTCAGACGAGTTTTGGATTTACTAGAATTTAGAAACCAAGTATCCTGAATGTTTCATGTCGAAAGTGACATTGGTGGTGCAATAAAAGGCAAACGAATATCTCGCTTCGCCCCAACGGTGGCATCGCTCTCTCTACCAAACCATCACGCTTGTTGTGAGAAGCTCTGTTTGTGAGAAGCATATACCCAAATCTGCCCCAAATGGGACAAAAATTTACTACTTACATGTTGATGCCGCCTCCTGATAGCATGCCATGTTTAGAATTTTCGACGAGATTTGGATTTACTAGAATTTAGAAACCAAGTATCTCAATGTTTACGGCCGAAAGTGATGGTGGCAGGGTGTTTGAAATTCATTCCCATTTCTTGCATGGGACCTAAGCATGCAACTAATGACACAAATTGATTTTTCATCCAATTAATATGCACCGAGCATGTGCATGCAGTTCAAATTTGAATTATGCACGTAAAATGACTAGAAAACCCGCTTAATGTATAAAATGTCCAAACGAACTTCGAACAAATTCCAGAATTAAGCACAACACTCTGTTGTTCTATGTTGACACTAGAAATGTTTTGAAAGCAATAAGAGGAAATGGATATCGCTTCATCCCAAAGGTGGTGCATGCTCCTCACCAAACCATCACGCTTTGTTGTGAGAAGCTCTGGTCATGAGAAGCTTATACCCAAACCTGCCCCTAAATGGGATAAATATTTTACCACGACATGTTGATGCCGCTCCATGATAGCATGCAAGTATCATGAATTTCGAAGAGTTTTGGATTTACTAGAATTTTAAAACCAGGTATCTCAATGTTTGCATGTCGAAGGATCGTGGAAGGTGTCTCAAATTCATTCCCACCCTTGCATGGGACCTAAGCATGCAAACCAAGGACACATATTTGATTTTTGAACCAACTTATATGCAGCTTGAGCTTGTGCATGTAGTTCAAATTTGAATTATGAACAGAAAATTCCTAGAAAACCCAGTTAATTTATAAAATGTCCAAACGAACCCCAAAAATTCCAAAATTAAACACAACACTCCTGTTGTTCTATGTTGACACTAGAATTTTTTAAAGCAATAAGAGGCAAATATCGCTTAGTCCCCAAAGGTGTCACGCTGCCTCACCGAAAGCAACACGCTTTGTTGTGAGAAGCTCGTTTGTGAGAAGCTTTACCCCAAACTGCTGCCTAGTTTGTGAGAAGCTTTTTCCCAAACCTGCCCCTAAATGGGTCAAAATTTTACCATGGCATGTTGATGCCGCCCATGATAGCATGCGAAGTTTCATAAATTTCAGATGAGTTTTGGATTTACTAGAATTTAAAAATCAGGTATTTCAATGTTTATGCCGAAAGGACATGGCATGGTGTTTGATATTCATTCCCATTTGTTGCATGGGACCTAAGCATGCACCAAGGACATAGATTTGATTTTTCAACCAATTTATATGTAATCGGAGCATGTGCATGTAGTTCAAATTTGAATTATGCACATAAAATGCCTAGAACACACGCTTATATATAAAATGTCCAAACTAACTCGAAAAATTCCAAAATTAAACGCAACACTCTGTTGTTCTATGTTGACACTAGAAATTTTTTGAAAGCAATAAGAGGCAACAAATATTGTTTCATTCCCCAAAGTCTGGTATCGCTCCTCATCAAACCATCACGCTTGTGTGAGAAGCTCGTTGTGAGAAGCTTATAGACAAACGCTGCTCTCAAATGGGACAAAAATTTACCACTTACATGTTGATGCCGCCCATGATAGCATGCCAAGTTTCAATGAAATTCAGACGAGTTTTGATTTACTTGTATTTAGAAACCAAGTATCGCAATGTTTGCGGTCGAAAGTGATGTAAGTAAGTGGTTCGAATTCATTCCCATTTCTTGCATGGGCCTAAGCATGCAACCAAGGGCACAAATTTGATTTTTCAACCAATTTATATGCACTTGAGCATGTGCATGTAGTTCAAATTTGAATTATGCATAGAAAATGCCTAGAAAACCCAGTTAATGTATAAAAAATTTCCAAACGAACCCCGAGAAATTCCAAAATTTATCAAAACACTCATGTTGTTCTTTGTTGACACTAGAAATTTTTTGAAAGCAATAAGAGGCAACGGATATCGCTTTCATCCCAAAGGTGGCATGTTCCCTCATCGAAACCATCACGCTTGTTGTGAGAAGCTCTGTTGTGAGAAGCTTATACCCAAACCTTCCACAAATGGGACAAAAAATTTACCACGCCATGTTGATGTGCCTCAATGATAGCATACCAAGTGTCATGAATTTTAGACGAAGTTTGGATTTACTAGAATTTTAAAACCAGGTATCTCAATGTTTATGTCGAAGGACGTGCAAGTGGTGTTTGAAATTCATTCCACTTCTTGAATAGGACCTAAGCATGCAACCAATGACACATATTTGATTTATCAACCAATTTATATGCACTGGAGGTTGTGCATGTAGTTCAAATTTGAATTATGCACATAAAATGCCTAGAAACCCTAGTTAATGTATAAAAATATCCAAACAAACCCCGAAAATTCCAAAATTAAACACAACACTCCTGTTGTTCTATATTGACACTAGAAATGTTTTGAAAGCAATAAGAGGAAACGGATATCATTTAGTCCCCAAAGGTGTCACATTCTCATCAAACCATCACTTTTGTTGTGAGAAGCTCTTGTTTTTGAGAAGCTTATCCTCAAACCTGCCCCAAATGGGACAAAAATTTACCACGACATGTTGAGGCCACCCATGATAGCATGCCAAGTTTCTTGAATTTCAGATGAGTTTTGATTTACTAGAATTTAAAATCAGGTATCTCAATGTATGCGGCCGAGTGACGGTGGGGCAGGGTGTTTGACATTCATTCCCATTTCTTGCATGGGAACCTAAGCATGCAACCAAGGACATAGATTTGATTTTAACCCTTTATATGCAATCGGAGCATGTGCATGTAGTTCAAATTTGAATTATGCACCAAAAGGCCTACAAAACCAAGTTAATGTATAAAAACGTCCAAACGAACCCTTAATAATTTCAATTTTTTGATTTACACAACTATAGTTGCTTGTTCACCGCAGATAAAAGCTCTAGCAATTCAAACACCATCCCATGCAGTTGTGACCCCATTATCTAATTCAAATCAAGATTTAAAATCAAGTAGCTCGCACAGAGTTTATTATCACCAACCGTGCAGGAGATGCAACACAAAATATCTTGGAGCACTGCCGAATGTCAAACACACTAGCTCGCTTCCTCAAATATCACGCATGTTGATGCCGCTCCATGATAGCATGCCAAGTTTCATAAATTTCTAGACGAGTTTTGGATTTACTACAATTTAGAAACCAAGTATCGCAATGTTTATGGCCCTGAAAGGATCGTGTGGGTGGGTGCTTGAAATTCATTCCCATTTCTTCCATGGGACCTAAGCATGCAAACAAGGACACATATTTGACTTTTCAACCAATTTATATGCAACGGAGCATGTGCATGTAGTTCAAATTTGAATTATGCACATAAAATGCCTAGAAAACCCAAGCTAATGTATAAAAATATCCAAACGAACCCTCAAAGATTCCAACATTAAACACAACACTGTTGTTCTATGTTTACACTAGAAATTTTTGAAAGCAATAGGAGGCAACGGATATCTTGTTTCATCCCCAAAGGTGGCACGTTCTCTATCAAACCATCACGCTTGTTGTGACAAGCTCGTTTGTGAGAAGCATATACTCCAAACCTGCCCCAAATGGGACAAAAAATTTACCACGACATGTTGATGCTTCTCCATGATAGCATGCCATGTTTCATGAATTTCAGATTTAGTCTTGGATTTACTAGAATTTAGAAACCAAGTATCTCAATATTTGCTCCTGAGTGACGGTAAGGTGGTGTTTGAAATTCATTCCCATTTATTGCATGGGACCTAAGAATGCAACCAAGGACACAAATTTGATTTTTCAACCAATTTATATGCAATCGAGCATGTGCATGTAGTTCAAATTTGAATTATGCATGTAAAATGCCTAGAAAACCCAAATAATGTATAAAATGTCCAAACGAACCCTAAAAATTCCAAAATTAAACACAACACTCCTTGTTGTTCTATGTTGACACTAGAAATTTTTGAAAGCAATAAGAGGCAACGGATATCGCTTTGTCCCCAAAGATGGCACGCTCCTCACCGAAACCATCACGCTTGTTGTGAGAAGCTCTTATGAGAAGCTTATACTCAAACCTGCCCCAAATGGGACAAATTTTTTTCCACGACATGTTGATGCCGCCCATGATAGCATGCAAGTTTCATGAATTTCAGAAGAGTTTTGGATTTACTAGAATTTTAAAACCAGGTATCTTAATGTTTGGGGCCGAGTGACGTGGAAGGGTATTTGAAATTCATTCCCATTCTCGGCATGGGACCTAAGCATGCTACCAAGGACACATATTTGATTTTTCAACCAATTTATATGCACTTTAGCATGCATGTAGTTTAAAAATTTGAATTATGCGTATAAAATGCCTAGAAAACCCAGTTAATGTATAAAATGTCAAACAAACCCTGAAAAATTCCAAAATTAAACACAACACTCGTTGTTCTATGTTGACACTAGAATTTTTTGAAAGCAATGAGAGGCAATGGATATTGTTTCGTCCCCAAAGGTGGCATGTTCCTCATCGAAACCATCATGCTTGTTGTCACAAGCTCTGGTTTGTGAGAAGCTTATACCCAAACCTGCCCCAAATGAGAATTTTTACCATGGCATGTTGATGCCGCTCCATGATAGCATGCCAAGTTCCATGAATTTCGATTGAGTTTTGGATTTACTAGAATTTAGAAACCAAGTATCTCAATGTTTATGTCGAAAGGACTGAAGGTAGGGTGCTAGAAATTCATTCCCATTTCTTCCATGGGACCTAAGCATGCAACCAAAGACACATATTTCACTTTTCAACCAATTTATATGCACTAGAGGATGTGCATGTAGTTCAAATTTGAATTATGCACATAAAATGCCTAGAAACCCAAGTTAATGTATAAAAATATCCTAACAAACCCCTGAAAATTCCAAATTAAACACAACACCTCGTTGTTCTATATTGACACTAGACATGTTTTGAAAGCAATAAGAGGAAACGGATATCATTTAGTCCCAAAGGTGTCACGCTCCTCTGAAACCATCACGCCTCCTGAGAAGCTCTTGTTTTTGAGAAGCTTATCCCCAAACTCTGCCCCAAATGGGACAAAAATTTACCACGACATGTTGAGGCCACCCATGATAGCATGCCAAGTTTCTTGAATTTCAGATGAGTTTTGATTTACTAGAATTTAAAAATCAGTGTCTCAATGTATGCGGCCGAGTGAAGGTAAGGTGGTGTTTGACATTCATTCCCATTTCTTGCATGGGAGCCTAAGCATGCAACCAAGGACATAGATTTGATTTTTTCAACCCTTTTATATGCACTGGAGCATGTGCATGTAGTTCAAATTTGAATTATGCACCTGAAAGTCCTACAAAACCAAGTTAATGTATAAAACGCCCAAACTAACCCTTAATAATTCCAATTTTTTTTTGACTACACACCTATAGTTGCATGTTCACTGCAGATAAAAGCTCTAGCAATTCAAACACCATCCCATGCAGCTAGACCTCCATTATCTAATTCAAATCAAGATTTAAAAATCAGTAGCTCGCATACGCTTATTATCACCAACCGGTAGTGAGATGCAAAGACAAAAAATATCTTGAGCACCGCTTGAGTGTCAAACACACAAGCCTGGGCTTTCTCAAATATCACGGCATGTTGATGCCGATTCCATGATAGCATGCCAAGTTTCATAAATTTCAGACGAGTTTTGATTTACTACAATTTAGAAACCAAGTATCGCAATGTTTGCGTCCGAAAGGATCGTGGCAGGTGCTTGAAATTCATTCCCATTTCTTCCATGGGACCTAAGCATGCAACCAAGGACACATATTTGACTTTTTCAACCAATTTATATGCAACGGAGCATGTGTAGTTCAAATTTGAATTATGCACATAAAATGCCTAGAAAACCCAAATAATGTATAAAAATATCCAAATCGAACCTCAAAGATTCCAACATTAAACACAACACTCCTGTTGTTCAATGTTGACACTAGAAATTTTTTTGAAAGCAATAGAGGCAACTGGATATCTCGTTTGCCTCCAAAGGTGGCACGCTTCCTCATCGAAACCATCACGCTTTGTTGTGACAAGCTCCGTTTGTGAGAAGCATATACTCCAAACCTGCCCTGCAAATGGGACAAAAATTTTCACTACTTACATGTTGATGCTTCACCATGATAGCATGCCATGTTTCATGAATTTCAGACTTAGTCTTGATTTACTTTAGAATTTAGAAACCAAGTATCTCAATATTATGCGTCCGAGTGACGGGTAAGGGTGGTGTTTTGAAATTCATTCCCATTTCTTGCATGGGACCTAAGAATGCAATCAAGGACACAAATTTGATTTTTCAACCAATTTATATGCATCGGAGCATGTGCATGTAGTTCAAATTTGAATTATGCACGTAAAATGCCTAGAAACCCAGTTAATGTATAAAATGTCCAAACGAACCCAAAAAATTCCAAAATTAAACACAACACTCCGTTGTTCTATGTTGACACTAGAAATTTTTTGAAAGCAATAAGAGGCAAATCGGATATCGCTTTTGTCCCCAAAGATGGCACGCTCATTCTCCCAAACCTGCCACGCTTTGTTGTGAGAAGCTCGGTTTATGAGAAGCTTAAACCCAAACTCTGCCCTAAATGGGACAAAATTTTTTCCATTTACATGTTGATGCTGGCCCATGATAGCATGCCAGGTTTCAATGAATTTTAAGAGTTATGGATTTACTAGAATTTTAAAACCAGGTATCTTAATGTTTAAATGAGGACGGTGGAAGGGTAATTTGAAATTCATTCCCATTCCTTGCATGGGACCTAAGCATGCCAACAAGGACACATATTTGATTTTTTCAACCAATTTATATGCACCCGATACGTGCATGTAGTTTAAAAAATTTGAATTATGTACATAAAATGCCTAGAAAAAACCCAGTTAATGTATAAAATGTCCAAACGAACTCTAAAAAATTCCAGAATTAAACAAACACCCTGTTGTTCTATGTTGACACTAGAATTTTTTGAAAGCAATGAGAGGCAATGGATATTGTTTCGTCCCCAAAGGTGGCATGTTCCTCACTGAAACCATCATGCTTGTTGTCACAAGCTCGTTTGTGAGAAGCTTATACCCAAACCTGCCCTAAATGGGAATTTTTTACCATGGCATGTTGATGCCGCCCATGATAGCATGCCAAGTTCCATGAATTTCGTGATTTAGTTTTGGATTTACTAGAATTTAGAAACCAAGTATCTCAATGTTTATGTCGAGTGACTGTAAGGTGGTGCTAGAAATTCATTCCCATTCCTTCATGGGACCTAAGCATGCAACCAAAGACACATATTTCACTTTTCAACCAATTATTATGCACTAGAGCATGTGCATGTAGTTCAAATTTGAATTATGCACATAAAATGCCTAGAAAACCCAGTTAATGTATAAAAATATCCGAACGAAACCCGAAGATTCCAACATTAAACACAACACTTCGTTGTTATATGTTGACGCTAGAAATTTTTGAAAGCAATAAGAGGCAACGGATATCTCGCTTCGCCCCAAAGGTGGCATCGCTCTCACCAAAACCATCACGCTTGTTGTGAGAAGCTCGTTTGTGAGAAGCATATACCCAAACCTACCCCAAATGGGACAAAAATTTACCATGACATGTTGATGCCGCCTCCGTGGTAGCATGCCATGTTTCATGAATTTTATTTAGTTTTAGATTTACTAGAATTTAGAAACCAAGTATCTCAATGTTTATGCCGAGTGACGGTAAGGTGGTGTTTGAAATTCATTCCCATTTCTTGCATGGGACATAAGCATGCAACCAAGGACACAAATTTGATTTTTCAGCCAATTTATATGCAATCGGAGCATATGCATGTAATTCAAATTTGAGTTATGCATGTAAAATGCCTAGAAAACCGAGTTAATGTATAAAATGTCCAAACGAACCCCAAAAATTCCAAAATTAAACACAACACTCCTGTTGTTCTATGTTGACACTAAATTTATTTTGAAAGCAATAAGAGGCAACAGATATCGCTTTCATCCCCAAAGGTGGCACGCCTCATCAAACCATCACGCTTGTTGTGAGAAGCTCGTTAGCGTAGAAGCTTACACCCAAACCTGCCCCAAATGGGAGAAATATTTTACCACGACATCTCGATGCCGCCCATGATAGCATGCCAAGTTTCAGGAATTTCGAAGAGTTTTGGATTTACTAGTATTTTAAAACCAGGAATCTCAATGTTTGCGGTCGAGTGACGGTGGAAGGTGTTTAAAATTCATTCCCATTCCTTGCATGGGACCTAAGCGCAACCAAGGACACATATTTGATTTTTCAACCAATTTATATGCAATCGGAGGTTGTGCATGTAGTTCAAATTTGAATTACGTAATGTAATGTTCCTAGAAAACCTAGTTAATGTATAAAATGTCCAAACGAACCCTAAAAATTCCAAAATTAAACACAACACTCCTGTTGTACTATGTTGACACTAGAAATTTTTGAAAGCAATAAGAGGCAACATATCTCGCTTAGTCCCCAAAGGTGTCACGCTCTCAATCAAACCAACACGCTTTGTTGTGAGAAGCCTGATTTGTGCGAAGCTTTTCCCAAACCTGCCCCAAATGGGACAAAAAATTTACCACGACATGTTGATGCCGCCCATGGTAGCATGCCAAGTTTCATGAATTTCAGATGAGTTTTGAATTTACTAGAATTTAAAATCAGGTATCTCAATGTTTGCAAAATGAAAGGATGGTAGGTGGTGTTTGACATTCATTCCCATTTCTTGCATGGGACCTAAGCATGCAACCAAGGACACATATTTGATTTTTCAACCAATTTATATGCACTAGAGCTTGTGCATGTAGTTTAAATTTGAATTATGTACATAAAATGCCTAGAAAACCCAAATATTTATAAAATGTCCTAACAAACCCCAAAATTACAAAATTAAACACAACACTATGTTGTTGTATGTTGACACTAGAATTTTCTTTAAAGGAATAAGAGGCAACAGATATCGCTTCATCAAGGTGGCACGCTCACCCAAACCATCACGCTTGTTGTGAGAAGCTCGTTTATAGAAGCTTATACCCAAACCTGCCCAAATTGGAAAAAGTTTTACCACTACATGTTGAAGCCGCCCATGATAGCATGCCAATTTTCATGAATTTCATACGAAGTTTGGATTTACTGGAATTTAAAACCAAGTATCTCGATGTTTGCGTGCTAGTGACGGTGGCAGGATGTTTGAAATTCATTCCCATTTAATGCACGGACCTAAGCATGCATCAAGGACATGGATTTCATTTTTCAATCAATTTATATGCACTGAAGTTGATGCCGCCCATGATAGCATGTCGCCCATGATAGCATGCAAGTTTCATGAATTTTAAGAGTTTTGGATTTACTAGAATTTTAAAACCAGGTATCTCAATGTTTGGGCCTAGTGACGGTGGAAGGGTATTTGAAATTCATTCCCATTCTCGCATGGGACCTAAGCATGCTACAAGGACACATATTTGATTTTTCAACCAATTTATATGCACCGAGCATGTGCATGTAGTTGAAAAATTTGAATTATGCACATAAAATGCCTAGAAAACCCAGTTAATGTATAAAATGTCAAACGAACCTCAAAATTCCAAATTAAACACAACCGTCGGGAAGTTGATTCACTCATTTAACACCTATGGGACTGTGACTGAGCCCTTCGGTTCCGGTGGGGGCGGAGGTCGACGAAGAGCGACGAGGCGGCATTATCGAGCAGTTTACCCAGCTTCGGAGTTCTCCGAGATAATACTCCTACCGCTGCTTGTCCGATTGTAAATGCCTAGAAAACCCGTTAATGTATAAAATGTCCAAACGAACCCCAAAAATTCCAAAATTAAACACAACACTTGTTGTTCTATGTTGACACTAGAAATTTTTGAAAGCAATAAGAGGCAACGGATATCGTTATGTCCCAAAGATGGCATCGCTCTCATCAAACCGGGAAGCTTGTTGTGAGAAGCCCGTTTATGAGAAGCTTATACCCAAACTTGCCCCAAATGGGACAAATTTTTTCCACTTATAGTTGATGCCCCCATGATAGCATGGTTTCATGAATTTCTTAAGAGTTTGTATTTACTAGAATTTTAAAACCAGGTATCTTAATGTTTGGGGCCGTGACTGTGGAAGGGTATTTGAAATTCATTCCCATTCTCGCATGGGACCTAAGCATGCTACCAAGGACACATATTTGATTTTTCAACCAATTTATATGCACCGTAGCATGTGCATGTAGTTGAAATTTTTGAATTATAATGTATAAAATGTCAAAACGAACCCTCTAAAATTCCAAAATTAAACACAACTACTACTTACATGTTGATGCCGCCCTTGATAGCATGCCATGTTTAGGAATTTCGTAAGAGATTTGGATTTACTAGAATTTAGAAACCAAGTATCTCAATGTTTGCGGTCAGTGATGGTAGGGTGTTTGAATTCATTCCCATTTCTTGCATGGGACCTAAGCATGCAACAATGACACAAATTGATTTTTCATCCAATTAATATGCACCGAGCATGTGAATGCAGTTCAAATTTGAATTATCAAAAATGACTAGAAAACCCAAGCATGTATAAAATGTCCAAACGAACTCCTAACAAATACCAAAATTAAGCACAACACCCTCGTTGTTCTATGTTGACACTAGAAATGTTTTGAAAGCAATAAGAGGAAAACAGATCGCTTTCATCCCCAAAGGTGGCACGCTTCCTATCAAACCATCACGCTTTGTTGTGAGAAGCTCGTTTGCAGAAGCTTATACCCAAACCTGCCCCAAATGGGATAAATATTTTACCACGACATGTTGATGCCGCCCATGATAGCACGCCAAGTATTATGAATTTCGAAGAGTTTTGGATTTACTAGAATTTTAAAACCGTATCTCAATGTTTGGTCGAAAGGACGTGGAAGGGTGTTTGAAATTCATTCCTACTTTATGGGACCTAAGCATGCAACCAAGGACACATATTTGATTTTCAACCAACTTATATGCACTTGAGCTTGTGCACGTAGTTCAAATTTGAATTATGAACAAAATTCGAAAACCCGCTTAATTTATAGAAATGTCCAAACGAACCCAAAAATTCCAAAATTAAACACAACACTCCTGTTGTTCTATGTTGACACTAAAATTTTTTTAAAGCAATAAGAGGCAACTAATATCGCTAGTCCCCAAAGGTGTCACGTCCCCACCAAACCATCATGCTTGTTGTGAGAAGCTCGCAGAGAGATGCTTTTCCCAAACCTGCGCCTAGTTTGTGAGAAGCTTTTCCCAAACCTGCCCCTAAATGGGTCAAAAATTTTACCACGACATGTTGATGCCGCCCATGATAGCATGGTTTCATAAATTTCAGATGAGTTTTGATTTACTAGAATTTAATAATCAGGTATCTCAATGTTTGCGGTCGAAAGGATGGGCATGGTGTTTGATATTCATTCCCATTTGTTGCATGGGACCTAAGCATGCACCGGGACATAGATTTGATTTTTCAACCAATTTATATGCACTGAGCATGTGCATGTAGTTCAAATTTGAATTATGCACATAAAATGCCTAGAACACACAAATAATATATAAAATGTCCAAACTAACTTCAAAATTCCAAAATTAAACGCAACACTCTTGTTGTTCTATGTTGACACTAGAAAATTTTGAAAGCAATAAGAGGCAACATATATTGTTTCATCCCCAAAGGTGGTATGCTCTCTCACTTAAACCATCACGCTTGTGAGAAGCTCTGTTGTGAGAAGCTTATACCCAAACGTGCCCCAAATGGGACAAAAATTTACTACTTACATGTTGATGCCGCCCATGATAGCATGCCAAGTTTCATGAATTTCCAGACGAGTTCTGGATTTACTTGTATTTAGAAACCAAGTATCTCAATGTTTATACGAGTGAGTGGAAGGTGGCAGTTTGGAATTCATTCCCATTTCTTGCATGGGGCCTAAGCATGCAACCAAGGGCACAAATTTGATTTTTCAACCAATTTATATGCACTTGAGCATGTGCATGTAGTTCAAATTTGAATTATGCATAGAAATGCCTAGAAAACCCAGTTAATGTATAAAAATGTCCAAACGAACCCCGAGAAATTCCAAAATTTAACAAAACACTCATGTTGTTCTTTGTTGACACTAGAAATTTTTGAAAGCAATAAGAGGCAAAGGATATCGTCATTCCCGAAGGTGGCATGTTCCCCATCAAACCATCACGCTTTGTTGTGAGAAGCTCGTTTGTGAGAAGCTTATACCCAAACCTTCCACAAATGGAAAAAATTTACCACGCATGTTGATGCTGCTCAATGATAGCATACCAAGTGTCATGAATTTTAGACGAGTTTTGATTTACTAGAATTTTAAAACTGTATCTCAATGTTTATGCCGAAAGTGACGGTAAGTGGTGTTTGAAATTCATTCCATTTCTTGAATAGGACCTAAGCATGCAACCAATGACACATATTTGATTTATCAACCAATTTATATGTAATCGAGGTTGTGCATGTAGTTCAAATTTGAATTATGCACATAAAATGCCTAGAAACCCTAGTTAATGTATAAAATGTCCAAACGAACTCCTAAAAATTCCAAAATTAAACACAACACTTCGTTGTTCTATGTTGACACTAGAAATTTTTGAAAGCAATAAGAGGCAACGAATATCGCTTTTGTCCCCAAAGATGGCACGCCCTCATCAAACCGCCACGCTTGTTGAGAAGCTCGTTTATGAGAAGCTTATATCTAAACCTGCCCCAAATGGGACAATTTTTTCCACGACATGTTGATGCTGCTCCATGATAGCATGCAAGTTTCATGAATTTCAAAAGAGTTTTGATTTACTAGAATTTTAAAACCAGGTATCTTAATGTTTGGGGCCGAGTGACGGTGGAAGGGTATTTGATATTCATTCCCATTCTGGCATGGGATATAAGCATGCTACCAAGGACACATATTTGATTTTTCACAATTTATATGCAACTTAGCATGTGCATGTAGTTGAAAAATTTGAATTGTGCACATAAAATGCCTAGAAACCCAGCTTAATGTATAAAATGTCAAAACGAACTAAAAATTCCAAAATTAAACACAACACTCCTGTTGTTCTATGTTGACACTAGAATTTTTTGAAAGCAATGAGAGGCAATGGATATTGTTTCATTCCCAAAGGTGGTATGTTCCCTACCGAAACCATCATGCTTGTTGTCACAAGCTCTGGTTTAGAGAAGCTTGTACCCAAACCTGCCCTAAATGGGAATTTTTTACCATGGCATGTTGATGCCGCCCATTATAGCATGCCAAGTTCCATGAATTTCAGACTTAGTTTTGGATTTACTAGAATTTAGAAACCAAGTATCTCAATGTTTATGCGAAAGGATCGCAAGGTGGTGCTAGAAATTCATTCCCATTTCTTCCATGGGACCTAAGCATGCAACCAAAGACACATATTTCACTATTCAACCAATTTATATACTAGAGCATGTGCATGTAGTTCAAATTTGAATTATGCACATAAAATGCCTAGAAAACAAGTTAATGTATAAAAATCCCAAACTAACTCCTAAAATTCCAAATTAAACACAACACTCCGTTGTTATATGTTGATGCTAGAAATTTTTGAAATCAATAAGAGGCAACGAATATCTCGTCATTCCCCAAAGGTGGCACTCCTTACCAAAACCATCAGGCCGGGCGATGGCGTTTCATCAAGCTCCCCGCGCCGAAGCCCGTGGCGCCGGTCGAAGAGAGAGATTTGACGGCGAGCTGCTCGCCCGCTAGGGCCGACGCTGGTCGACGCTACAAGCAGCAGAAAGCTAAGCGAGGTCTCGAGGAGGAGCAGCAGTTGTCGAAGAAGCCGCCGCTTATCATCATACCGACAAGCCAAGCTGGAATCCCGGAAGCGCTTTTCGGGAAGGCGGAGCAGATATCGAGAAACGCTACGGAGGAGCTCTCCGGGGCATCAATCGTGAAGCTCTCCTGCTCTTGGCGGTAGGAGCGGACTACCTCGCCGAGGATGTGAAAGCCTTCTCCTCGAGAAGGCTCAGCTCAAGAGCAACAAAGGCTTGCTATCGAAGCCGCTCTGCGAGGAAGGCGGCTGGCGCAGAGGAAGGTCAATCTTGATAGCCATGAAGAAGATTCTGCACACTGCCGAGCGTACATTTGGCGGGCTATCAGGAAGCAAAGGATGCCGCCCAGCTGCCGAGGCCGCCAAGAAGGAGCCGGGACGAAGGTGACGAGCCGGAGGCCGCCCTCGAAGAAGAGCGGCGAGGAACTTGCTGCACTCAAGCATGAGCGCGAGAAGGACGCTTACACTCATGGCGAGCAGGCTGCCTCGCCGAGAGGAGCAAGGAGCTCAGCGCCGCTGGCGACTCCAAGGCAGATCTTGAGTTGAAGTCGACTATTTTGACTCAGACGCCGGAGGGCGCCAGGAGCTGGGAGGTGTTCTTGTTGGAGAAGATCAAGGCCCAACAGGCGCCTGCCGAGAGTGCCACGCCGCCTGTAACACCTTCAGTGGAGAATGTGGAGCACTCGACCGAGGGTCTCACAACGTTGCCGCCGCCATCGATAGGGAGCCGACGGAGCCGGGATGATAGATCTCGGTATTCTCCCGACGTAGCACCTCCAACTCCAGCGCCTAAGCTCAGCTTATTCTTCAAGGATGCAGCATGGATCCTCCAAAGCGACTCGGAAGAGATCCCAAAGCAGTTGGTCGAGGAGTCGCATGATCGCGCGCTGGGAGCTCTCCAAAAGGTGCTGGCGAAGGTGGCCTTCCGCGTCCAGTCTCAACCTCACCAACGCCCTCAAGTCCCCAAGCCACGGGATGCCGATGTGGAGGCGCTAAGACCCTTTGTCGCACTCCATTGTGTGACAAGGTGAGCAAGATTGAGAGGGTTGATGGCGATCGTAGATTAGCTCATTTGCTTTATCTTTGTCCTTGTCGCCGCTAGTCATGTTAGGAGAACATTCTATTAGAGCCGCATGTTATTTTTGTAATATAACTCTATTTTGGGTAGTGATTGCAATGTTACTTCCTTTAGTTGATTCCTTCCTTTGTATGTTTTTGCCTCTACGCTTTTAGGGAACTTGCTTCCGGGCAAGAGTACCTTTTGCCGCTAACATCGAGTGCGCGATTTGCCACAGCCAAGCTGGCGCAAGTGCTGCTCGGTTGCTAACTTTGTCGTAACTAGTCGTGATCTCACTTAAGTTGTTGAGCGGACTCAAACAAAGTAATAACGAATTAGCTACGAAGTTGGTTCCTCCGCTGCTATGCATTAGGTTTTCATACAAAGCACTCGCTCAAGGAAGATAACTTAAAAATTTAAAACCGATTGCTCAAACTTTGGCAACTTAGCTTTTTTTGTCGCTTGCTTCCCGGTAAGTCGAAATTCTTCGAGCGACGCCAGGCGTACTCATTATCTTCTCCTTCCCTGCTAATTTGTACTGGGAGGGAACCTTTCTTTGAGAAAGAGAAAGAAGAGAAAATAAAGTTATGGAGCTTTATGTGCTCGTTATTGCTTACCGGTGTAGGTGCTGCAAAAGTGTTAGATAACGGATGCAATAAAATGATGAAAGCATGAATTGACAAGTTGTGCGGAGTATGAGCTTTACTTATGCACGGATTCATGCCCGCTTTGTACAAAGGATTACATGCAACATCGGCAAGACTTCAGGTTAAAGGTGGTTGCCGAACAGGTCCCGACAACCGTTCTACGGGTAAAACCACGAAGATGCTCAATATTCCAGGAGTTGCTCGAATGCCATCTTCGGGCCTCAAGGCTGAGAAGCAGCCTAGTGACTCGCCTCACCCGTAGGACCTTCCCACTTTAAGGCCAACTTGTTGGAATTCTGGCAAACTGAATGCGCCAAGAACAAGGTCGCTTCCTCGAGACTTCGCACTAACTTATGGTTATGGTAGCGCGAAAGTTGCTGATATCGAGTAGCTCAGACAAATGCCCTCAAGACGGTCCTCCTCAAGGAGCAGCGCCATCTTGTCGTAGCTGCTCTTGCTCAAGCTCATCATAAGCGTTAGCACTCGAGGTGACCCAGATACGAGTTCCGTGGGGAGAACTGCCGTCTGCCCATAGACTAGAGCGAAGGTGTCTCGCCAAGGGCTCGACGGCGCCGTCCCTGATCGACCAAAGAACCACCGCAGCTCCTCAATCCAGCTTCTTCCACACTTGTGCAGCCTCGTCGAAAGTTCTGTCTTGAGCCCACGCAGCACTTCAAAGATTTGCCCTCTCCGCTGACCGCTACTTCTTGGATGAGCAATGTACAAAGCGCACCTTGGCGCCATGATCTTGGACGATCGCATGAAGGTGCGACTGTGGATTGTGCCGTTGTCGTGATGATCCCGTTAGGAATCCGGAACCAAGCAAACAATCGACCAAGAACTTTGATCACGACGGTTGCCACCTTCCTCACCGCTTCCACTTCCGCCACTTTTGTGAACTTGTCGATTATGACGATAAGTACAAAGCCCCGACAGCCGGGAAAGGGGCCAAGGATGTCGAGCCCCCATCCAAAATGGCCAGGATAAAGGGATCGTTCGAGAGCTTGAGCCGGTTGGTGTGTTTGCTTGGAATGGAACTCGACACGCTCACACTTGGCCAGTAGCTTGCATCTCGGAGGGCTGCCGGCCGAAAGAAACCTTGCCGAAAGCTTTGCCTAAGAAGTGCGTTTGCCGCCTAATGTGGTGACCACATATGCCTTTGTATCTCTCGCCAATAGCTTCATTCCATCTTCCCGGTGGATACACTTCAATTTCTCACCGTTGAGCTCTTTCCGCATGCGACAAGCAAGTTGTCAACAAACCGTACATACTTGACTCGTCGGGTACTCTTTCCGCTTCTTCTTGCTTCTTCTGGAAGTTCTCCCGCTCAAGGAAACGGATCATTCATTGCTGTGCCCATGCCGGAGCTTGTGGCTCTAATAACAAGGATTAAAGGCATATATGTTGCTGCTGTATATCCTTTCTATGGCAAGAACCTGCGGCTCAGCCGGAGTTGACTTTTCCGGCAAGCACGCCGGCAAAACTTGTCGAGAGCGTGCTTCAACTAAATAAACCTTAGGGCTTGTTTGAGCAGACCGCTTCCTCAAAGACTCTTGGTGTTGATCTTGGGGACCTTCTTGGCGGGCGCCTCGAAGCTCTCATGAAAATAGTCACCCAAATCAACTTCCTCTTTCTTATTCGGCCCAGCTTGATTGTACTATGCACTTGGGTTGAGTCAGCTTGAGCACAAAACTCTCGTTCCATTGTGTAACTTGAGTGCGGGCGCACTTTTGATGTGCCATCGCCATTATCGCTCGAGCTCTTGGAACATGTTCATTCAGAGGTCGCCAAAGTGCTCTTTCTAGCTTTCTACTTCATCAACATAGGCTTCCATCAATCTGGACTCTGATAATCCTTGTTCACTTGGCGGATTACAAGCTTTGAGTCACCCCCATAATGAGCTTTTGATCCCAAGGTTCATCATGATCTCGAGACCGGCAAGCAAACCTTCATACTGCAGTAAAGATTGTTTGTTGCTTGCTCCTTGGGAAAGTAATTCCGCATTTATGTACTTGAGGTGCCTCCGGGTGCGACAAGCAAGAATGCCAAAGACCGGGCGCCTTTGCAGCGAGAAGGCACCATCAAAGTACACATCTGCCACTTTTGCTCGCTTCCTTGACTGGATGATCTCGCTTCGAATTTCTTCATCCAGGTTGGCGCCCATTCTGCTATGAACTCCGCCTAACGCTTCTACTTTTGATAGTTGAGGTGCTCTCAAACTTGAGACCAAAGCTTGACAGGCCCAGTGCTCCACTCGACAATCCCGCCTGCTGCTTCTTGATTTTGCAGTATCCCTTCAGCCGGAAAGCCAGTGACGATCATGTGATCTCATGTGCTTGAAAGTAATGGTATAGCTTCTCGAGGCTATGAGAAGGCCGAAAAGCAATTTCTCGCACACCAGAGTACCTTGACCTAGCACCCTCAGGTATGGAATCGACAAACTAAACCGGGCGCTCGCACCATCCTTTTCTCGCAGATCCTCTCACACGCTATCTACACCCATATTTGTCGGGATCCGTAGCTTGGCGTGAAGTTCCTTGTTTGTCGCTGGATGCCTCGGTGTGGTTGTTAGCTCATCATCTGCCTCCTCTCCGCTACATTAACGCAGCACTAACCGACTGGATTGGCTGTCATTATATATAGCAGCAACTTCTCTCGTGGGCTCAGGTGCGATAAGTATTGGAGGAGGATGTGTATCTCTTTAAGTCCTCTGCAGTCCAGCCTCCGCTCCGAGTCCATTTTATTGACCTGCCTTTTTTCAATATTTTGAAAATGGCGTGGCGCGTCAATGCACTCCAGAGATAAACTCTGCCGAGAGCAGCTACGCAACCGCAAGTCTTCGCACATCCTTGACGCGCTTTTGTGCTTCAATCTGCACAATGGCCTTGATCTTGTCGGGATTGGCTTCAATTCTCGCCGAGACATTTAAGAACCGAGAAGCTTGCCGGAGGGGACTCCAAACACACACTTCTCGGGTTGAGCTTGAGGTTGATCTTGCAGATTTGCAAAGGTCTCGCCTAAATCTTGAATCGAGTCGCTTGTCCTTGCTCTTGACCACTATGTCATCCATGTAGGCTTCCACATTTCTGTATTTGGCTCAAAAGCGCCATGGACTACTCTTGCAAATGTTGAACCAGCATTCTTTAAACCGAAAGGCATCCGACGTAAACAATATGTGCCACATGGGGTGATGAATGCGTTTTCTCCTCATCCTCTTCGCCATGAAGATCTGATGGTACTCGAGTATGCATCAAGAAATGAAAGCAATCACATCCGCCGTGGAGTCAATAACTGATTGATGCGCGCAAGGGAAATGGGTCTTTGGGACAAGCTTTATTAACATCGGTAAAGTCGATACAAAGCCTCCATTTTCCGCTTGCCTTACGCACGACTACGTGATTGGCCAACCACGAGGATGGAGCACCTCCGACAAGGCCGCTACTTCCAATTTCTTGATCTCTTCAGGATGAACTCTGGCGCCCACTCGCCGCTTTCGACTTTCGCTGACGGGCCGCAGGTGAGGACAGACGGCAAGATGGTGCTCAATTACTTTCGGAACACCGGGATGTCGACGGTTGCCACGCAAACACGCCGACGTCCCGCCAGAAAGCAACGAGCCGCTTCCTATTTAGGGTCAAGAGTGGCACCGATGGTGAAGGTACCACCAGTGCCGCCCTCCTGGTGGGCACCTTCTGGTCTTTGGTGGAGCTGCCATCGCCCTTCTTACACTTGCCGTGGAGCTCGAGGGGCCCTCGACGGTAGCGCAGCACCAAGAGGTGCGCGCCGGAGGG